>JAASGK010000357.1:0-27123 GCA_023334195.1 Globisporangium emineosum
AGCCATTACATGAAGGTGGATCTGTCCTCAGATCTAGTGTGGCACACACCACCTTCAGCGTGCATTGTGGAGACAAACAACAAAGGGATTACGGTAATACAGTCCCTGCATGCACGTGTGACGTCATCAGATGACGTCACGAAGGTTCTCTATACTAATCAGTGCAGATTGATTGGCATTCATGTACTAATCAAGTACAGAATGATGGTTCCTGCTTGGGAACTACACTGGTGACGCATGCAACGTGGCACTGCGGGTTGAAGTGATGGCGCGAGCCAATCACTTCACAGGTAATTTTCCACAGGACTTCAAGTTCAAGGTCCTATGGGTTGAACCTCAGTGTAGCCAAGGTTTTATATCAGTACGTATGTTTTATTCATGCATGTGTAGGTTTTACTTGTAAAACCTCTAGGAGCCCTTGGGGTTCATTAGGAGTAGCGACAGGAACCATAAGTATTTTAATTCAGTTGTCATTTTACCTTTGACCTCGCAAGCGCCCTCCACCGTTTCCTCGCCACGGTTCAGTCTCCTCTTGCAGTGAGCTGAACAAGGGACTTAGCGTAGTCCCATTACATTTCTGGGAAGATGAGTAATGACGATGCAGCGTCATCACTTCATCTAGAGCACAACTGGCTACCTTTAGCCCTGACTCCCATGTCTCACCCTGTAGAGACATGTCCCGCTTCTCTCTGTCTCATCTCTGGTGCCCAGCACCCATTGAGATATGTACTGAGATATGTAATGAGAGGCCCATTACAGGTGTGTTGTCAAGGCGATGGATTGAAACAGCCGCCGCAGGCCACCTCGAGGTTGTCAAGTTCCTGCATGAGGATCGAGTCGAGGGCTGTACGACGAAAGCGACGGGTGAAGTATCGAAGAACAGCCACTAGGGTATCCTTCGATTTCTTCACGACAGTCGACCCGAAGGCTACACCACGCGAGCGCGAATGGGATGGCGCTGCAGCAGAGGTTTGCCTCGACATTCCCAAGTCCTGCGTTAACCTTCTGTCTGGTTCATTCGCTATTCTTCTATCTCGTCCAACACGACGACCCTCACAGAAGAACTGTGCGAATGGCAGAATGGAGTCTCTCACCTCCATCTGCGCATGTCATATAGGCTATATACACGCTATAGATTTAAAAAAACACTTTTAAAATAAATTATTATATTTCCCTTTTTAATTATTTACGATGGTTATTTGCGTAAAAATGGTTTCGAGCCAAATGCTATTGTCAGCTGGGTCAAAACAATAACAGCAAAAAATAATATTTTTTGTACTTTTTTCGTTCAAAAGTGTTTTTTAGTATGGAGAAAATAATAATAAATATTATTTTTTGATCTTATTGTTTAAACCCAGCTGATAATAGCGTTTGTGCTAAAACCATTTTTACGTAAATTGAAACTATTTTTACGTAAATAAAACATCTAAAAATGGTAATTACCACAAATATATAGAAGTAGATTATTGTATACAAAATCCTAGAGGAAAATCTACCATTGTGATTTAATACAGATATCGATTGTTGTGTACAAAATCTCAAAGGAAAATCCACGGCAGCGATCAAGATGCAAGGACTTGAAGCCCAACAGAAGACTTTCATCTGCAAAGCAAATAAACAGCAAAATGGTGCACATCATCAACGGCGAGATCGTGCAGGACAACGACCCGCGCGTGCTGGCGCGCAAGCAGCCGCAGGCCCAGGCCCAGGGCGACGCCCGACGCCGCCCCGTCGCGGGGATGAACTCTCTGGGCGGCGCTGCGTCCCCTCAGCAAGCACAACAACAACCACAGGCGCAAGCAGCCGCCGGATCCCCATTGCAGGGGCTCGCGCGCACGCTCGGCATCGACGGCACGGTGACGATCCCGGGCTTCCTGAGCTTCCCGCCACGCCAGGTGGAGAAGATCTATCTGGCGCTCTCGGCGCTCGCGGTGCTGCTCTTCGGCTGGCGCGCGCTCATCTTCCTCGCGTTCGCGTTCTTCCTCTCCACGCAGCAGCCGGCGCAATAGGACTACATTGCTGGCAATTGAACTGGAACAACGAAGACCAAAGTACACGGCGTGGCTGCTTTGTAGCATACTGGATGAGTATGGAGAAGATCGCTTGCGCTATGGATGGGCGGTAAGAATTGTAATGTACAGCTTCTTCATGTCGAAGCAGCTAACTCTATTATTCACTCTATTGCACAGTTTGTCTATCCATCAACCTACTAACAACCCAGGTATTACTATATCACATACCAACCAACTCCTCAAGCCCAAGTCTCTCTCTACTTGGCTGGTCCAGCTCCAAAGAACGGGTGCTCGAGCACTGCGTCCAGGGAAATGCGCTTCTCCGGCGTGACCTGCAGCATCCGGCAGATGAGGTCCTGCGCTTCCGGAGACACCTTTTCCATGATCACGTAGCGCGTGAAGAGCGCCTCAGGACCGTTCTGCAGGATGAACTGGAAGCGGCGGTCGAGCACTGACGCAGAGTTGAGCAGCGGCGCGCCCGTGAGCATGATCACGAGCAGGATGCCGAGCGACCAGATGTCGGCTTGCACGGGGTCGTAGCAACCACCTTCCTCACTAGGGGTACTCTCTGGGGTTCCTTCTGCTGTTGTCACTCCGTTCCCATTGCACGCGTAGACCTCCGGCGCCATGTACCACGCCTTGCCGACCCGCTGGTTCGCTGTCTTCTTGTTACGCGAGGAGCACGAGATATCGCACACAAGCCCAAAGTCCGAGAGCTTGCACTCGCCTTTGGCGGTCACGAGCACGTTCTCGAGCGAGATGTCGCGGTGCGCAAAGCCCGCGCGGTGCAGGAACTGGAGTCCGCGCGCGATGTCTCGCAGGAAACTCCGGCAAGTGCGCTCGTCGAGTCGGCCGCGCGGACTCTTCTTGACCACGTCGAGCAGGTCGCCGGCCGCGCAGAAATCGAACACCATGTAGAGCACGCCTTTGAACTCGATCTCTTCCTGGACGAGCAGCACGTTGCTGCTGGAGTTGGAGCAGTCACTCTGGCGGCGCTTGCGCAGCGTCGCGTGCACGCGGCGCTCCTTGTGGACGTCCTCGCGCACGGGCACGCCCTCGCGGATCGTCTGCTGTCGTTGCGCTGCGAGCAGGTTGACGGTCTTGACCGCCACTCGCGCCGAGTTGGCGCCGGCGTCGCGGCAGAGCCAGACCTGGCCGTAGAGCGCGGGCGCGAGCTGCCGGACGTGCTGGAGCTGCGCGAGGCGAAGCTGCGGGCTGGCCTCATGCTGCGGAGGGTGCTGCTGGCTGTGGTTCTTGGATAAGTGGAGTCGGGATGCGATCGCCTTGAGCCCCATACTGTCCGCCTGTCTGTCCGTCGATCTGTCGCTGTGAGGTGCTGGTGTTCAGCCTGCTCTACAGTGGCGCGTGAAGGTTTCGGTTGTTGCGTAACACGGCAAGTTGGTGAATGAGACTGAACTGAGTCCACAGCACCGCAACAAAAGGCTCCGGGTTCAGCCAACTCTCTCGCTCTCTCTATGGAAATTTTTGAGCCTGAGAGGCGGTTGCCACAACAAGCACACAGTACGGACGTGTTGTTTGTTGTTTGGTATGGGGGCGATAATCAACTGGACGTACACAGCCAACGAACAAAATCCACGAATTGCTGTAGGGGCGCGAGGCTCCATCCAGCTGGTCACAGCAAGAAACGCGCCTGGGGTCTCACGTTTGACAGCCCTATGCAATGAGGAGCCCACGAGAGCCACGAGCTCAAGTGGGCTGTGCCCGTAAACACCTACAGTAGGATACGAGTGTATAGGGGTGGGCAGGAAGAGAGCGAACGACTGGGGTGAGCTCAGGATCGCCCACGAGTTACCAACCCGCCAGTTGGAGCGGCCCTCGTGTCATACGGAGGACTCGGGGCTCAGCTGGTCGGTCGGCTCTCCCTGCCAGCCGCTTCCCTGACCAACTGGTTGGGGCTTGTTGAAGAGTTGCTTCAGCCGCGCAAGATCCGATTGAAACGTTGAAGTTGGCGTGACGTTTCCGTTTCGCAAGACTTGTTTGCTTGCTTTGACATGTGAGGAGTTGCTTCATTTGCATGATGATCAATCACTTGTTGGAGTTGTTGAAAATGTTGGGATGCTTGTTCGGCATTGTTATCCACTTGTTTGTCTTCTCTAATACTAAACATGATGACTTGGTTGCTTCTTGCTTCTACTTGGTACAGATACTTTAACACTATGCACGGGGGTAAATAATAAATAAATAAACACGCTTGCGCTTGCTTGTGTTGTTTGGGTTGGTTGGCTCTATGCCGCGACCGCAAAGCAGCCGTTGGAGGCGCATGCCTTGGAAGACCCGCACTCCGACACGACCGTCGTCTGGCGCGCTGGCACCGCCATGACGCGCTTGGACGACCGGCGCCGCAGGATGCGGTTGATGGTTCGCTTGATGTAGCTCTGGCGGCGTGGCTGCGCAGTCGTGTCCGCGTTCGCGGCCGTCGTGGCGTCAAGTCCGTCGCCCATCTGCTGCTGCTTGGTGAGGATGTCGTCCGCGAACGACGACGGCATGCGGCGGAACACCGGCGCGACCTGTGGGTGCTGCTGCAGGAACGAGTGGTTCACGACCATGTCGATCGTGAAGCGCTTGGTCGGGTCGACCTCCAGCATGCCCGCGATTAGGTCGATCGCCGACGCTGGGAGTGTGGCGGTGAGTCCCCATCGGTCGATCAGCTTGCGCACGCCTTGCGCGGAAATGAGACGGAAACGCGCGTCCGACGTCGCGGCGGCTTCGACTGGCGGCGCACCGATCATCATGATGAACAGCATCACGCCAAGCGACCACACGTCAGCCTTGGTCGGGTCGTAGCGCACGCCGCCGAGCACCTCCGGCGCCATGTAGAACATCTTGCCGACCGTTTCCTTGGACACCTTGGTCGCAGACGCCGCGAGCCCCAGGTCGCACACCTGGCAGACGTCGTCCTTGGTCACGAGCACGTTCTCAAGCGACAGGTCGCGGTGCGCGTAGCCGCTCTGGTGCACAAACTGCACGCCCTCCGCGATCTGGCGCATGTACTTGCGGGTCGTGTTCTGCTCGAGCTTGCCGTCCGCGGACGCCGACACAATCTCGTACAGCTCACCACGCTCGCAGTAGTCGAAGACCAGGTACAGGTAGCCGTCGAACTCGATCTCTTCGCGCAGACGCAGCACGTTCGCGTGGCCGCGACCACCGTTGCGCTTCTGCAGGTGGCGGTAGAGCGCGCGCTCGAGCGCCACGTTCTCGCGCACTTTCTTGTCGGTCGCAAGCGTGCGCTGCGCCGCGGCGGCGCTCAGCAGCACGCGCTTGACGGCCACGAGGTCGCCCGTCGGCGTGTGCGAGCAGAGTAGCACATCGCCGAAGAGCGCCGCGGCGATGCGCTTCTGGATCACGTACTCTTCGAGCTTGTTGGCAGTCATGGTTGCTGCTGGGGTTGTGGTTGCGCTTGCTGAGCTTGCGGGACTAGTAAGCGGGCTCGTTGGGATGTTGAGGCTGCTGCTGCTGCTGTTGTGGTTGTTGTTGTTTGAGGACAGCAGCGTCTGTTGTTCTTGCTGTTGCTGCTGCTGGGCGTTGTGCTTGCGGACCAGGTGAACCGCGAGGGGGAAGAAGAGGTGCCTCGTGGTGGAGAGAAGGAGGACACGCGCGCGGCAAGTTGTTGATCAACTAGCTCGCTCGCGGGTGCCTGCTGGAACTGGAACTGTAATAAGGGGGGGCGAGTGAGTGAGCGCACGCGAGCAGATTTGGGAATGGCCCTTTGCTTGCGCGAGCTGTGTTGAGCTGGCTGTGTTGCGCCGCTTGTTCGTCTGTTCGTTTGCTTTGTTGTGTTTGTTCTCACTCGCTCTCTTGCTTGCTTGTTTTGCGTGCGGAGCAATTTCAAATTTGTGGCTCGTCCGATCGAAGCTTCTTTTTGGGACGGACGTGTGGCCCGTTTGCTGGGGTGTGCTGGCGGTCAACATGGGTAAGCTCTCCAAGCTGCGTTTCGCATACAAACACGTCACGACAGCACAACAAAGCAAAACACAGGAGTGCTGTTCCAGAGCGACAGGGAAATAACGAAATCAGTGCATTTTGGTCTTGCGAGGCAGAAAAGATAACGAAATCAGTACATTTTGGACCAGTGAAGCGCAGCCACCTAAAATCTTGTGGCCTCTATCTACTGGCTCAAGTTATCTTAAAACGACTTAATCGAAGAGTGAATGCGTGACCGCACAAACACCCTCGACCGGCAACTGCAATCCGAGACATTTTGCGTGGTGGTGGACGCAAAGTGCGCTGCAAACTGAAGAATCAAGAGCCCCAAGTTGCTGGATCAGGATCCGACTGTGCAAATTCCGACCATCACTCCGCGCGCCTCAAAGAACGCGCCACGACAGTGCGTCACGATCTTCCATGATTTTTGTTGCATCTTCCAATGCGAAAGGGCCATTTGCGGCCTTGAGCTCCAGTGTCTTTGCTTGAAGACTGTTGGACAGGACCCATTTGAATTTGAGGATATCTTTCTGCGAAAAACACAATTGCATCTTGACTTCTCCGTTCACGTAGAAAAGTGTATCCAGACATGGAACGTGTCCGTTTGGAAGTTGTGTTTTGAATGTGTTGATTTGGATCCAAGCGAGCCATTCATTCATTCATTCTCATTGCGAGATGGCTGTAACCGCCACACAAAAGAGTCACACGGAGATACGCTTTTCTCTTTTCTCCGCCTCTTATTCTTCGAAACGGTTCAAGCAAACCAAGCTTGGAGAAAGCAAGAGATCAAGAGAAAACAGTTTGCTTTGACAACAACAGCAACCAACAGCTCAGTGGTTGGCTTCTCCTTCTTCTTGCACATGTTCACTATGCAGCAGCACGGCATGCATTGTCCCAGGAACGCGCGGGCTGATCCATTCGCTCTACTCTTGAACCAGGAGTCGAAACTTATTCTTTGGATCGGATGGAGCTCTCGCTCCATTTCCCTCTCTCTCTCTCTTCCGGCTCCACTCGCAGTGGAGCTGGTGCTTCAACCAGCTCGCCTGATTTGTCTGATACTGTCTGGATGCCATCTGGATGGCTCTCCACGAGTTTTCGCATGTTGCGATCTTTCCGAGTTGAATGGTGACTTGTGTGTGTGGGATGAGAGAGGGCGGGAATTGAACGAAAGGCTCAAGAGTGAGCAGCCTTTGAAATTGGTCGAGTCGACTCGAGTGGACTCATCTGCTGGTGGCAGAGAGAGTGGATGGATGGATCCACAACCAGACACGTCCGAACTTTCCAAGCAGCAGCCGAGCCACGTCGCTCTATTGTCGTCCGGTTGCGGCCGCGCTCCAGCCATGTTGACGTTCCTTCACATGGCTCAGCCTTCAAGGCTTCAAGGCTTCATGGGAGGTCAAGCCATCCACAGAGTGATCCATAGGCATATCGCAGGGTCTCGTCAAAGGGCAAAAGTGTCTCGCATGACAGGAGACCCCGCTCACCTTGTGAGCTCAACGGCGACGTGAGACTGACTGGAGTGATTGGATTGATTAACTGAGCGAGAGGTGCACGCGCCCGCCATCACAAATGCAGGAGGAGCTTCCTCCCGCCCACACGTCTCATACGCTCGCGTCAGTGGCAAAGCCAACGCGCACACCAATGGCTGCTGCTGCAATCACGACCGTCCGAATGATGGCCATGCCTCTCAACTCTATCACAGGCGCACGCCACCTGCGCCATGGAGCTTATCCACCCACACGGGACCAGAAGCGGCGGGTCAACCAAAACAAACCAACCCCAAGCAGTACGAGTCGCACAGCTCTGCGACTTGTCCAACGATTTGTCCAACGGCGCAATCGTGCTTCGGTGGGCTCTCAGGTATGGGACTCAGCGCAAAGCAGGGATCACTTCATCACTGCTGTGGCGGTCGCTGATTGGCTTCATTTGACAACTACTTCTTTAAAATGAGATTATTTCAAATATAGTCACAGTTATTCCATTTACTACATAAAATAAACACTGGCCGTTGTTTTAATACTATTGTACGCTGTTTACACACCACCACTTGGTCTTTTTACGGTTTCTGAAACGGATCACTCGAGAGAGCGTAATTACGCGCTCCAATCTTGTCGTTTGGATTTGGAGCGGCCAGCCACCCAACAACCAACCAGTCGTTCGTTATCACTGGCAGAGCAAAGGCTCGATAGCGAAAGCGGCAGCAAGCTCCGGTCTCATCATTCGCTAAAGCATCGCCCTCGAGCGAACCAGCACCAGTGCCAACAACAGTGCCAGTGCTGCAGATCGTCCGAGCTCCAGTGTCAACCGTCTGCGCCCCGCTGTCATCGTCCGTGTGTGTCAACTGTGTGGGTCGCCGCTTTTTTTGCAATGGAGTTCCAGTGATGTCCTAATCTTTGATTTGGAATTACCGTCCGAGTCTCACCCAAAAAGGGGAGACGCTTCTGAGGATACAAATGGCTGTTTGCTGAGGAACTCCTTATTTCTACCAATGTCTATGCTTGTGTTGTATGTGTGTGTGTGTGCGAATTGCATTTGTATTGAGTGCTGGAGTGACTCGAATGAAAAAAAGAATTGATGAATAGCTTTATATTCTGACACCTCTTGTATGAGTGCGGAGATAAGTGGCGTCACCGCGTGGCGTCATGTAATCCGTGCGTTGAGCAGAATCACGCTTTTTACTTCTGATCTTTTTTCTCGATGAGTGCATCTTCTTCATTTGCCTGTGTGCTTAAGAGGCAACCGCTTATGCATGTGCACTTGCATGCTCAGTCAATCAATCAAACCATGGGAGTTCGGTGAAGAAATAACCAATCTATCTAATAACTTTCGTTCTTCCGAGATCAATTGTGCGGAGTCATTATATTCTGAGAGCTCCTTCTTCACATCAACTACAGCAATAGCAGATAATGAGCCAACTCAAATAAAGCGTTACCTTTGAAAGCCACATCCAGCCCTTGATCTTTCGCTGTTCACATTTTCTCATCGCCAAGTCATCATGACCCTCATTGACTTTTCAAGAATCTTGACCTTTATCCATTGCTTCGGTAATGTCCTTTTTGATAAAGTACGTTGTGTGTTTTGCCTCCAAATCATCACGGCACTTGAACTTCCCCCTCGCTATGTCCGACTCACTATAAAGTACGCACCACGCTTTTGCCTGCCTCACTCATTCAAAACAAATTCAAACGCACGTTCGGCAACACGAAGATGACGCGATGGGAGGCGCGCGCGGCGCTCGATGCGCACGCCAAGCCGATCTCGAGTCTCAAGTTCTCGCGCTCGGGGGAGCTCGTCGCCAGCGCGTGTACGCACACTGTATACAAATACATGCGGCTCTCAATCTTGTGGCACGAGTGCGCGCTTTGCCTGTTAACCGACTCTTTGTGCGTCCTTTCTTCCTCGTAGCGGCAGATCGATCGATCAAGGTGTGGGCGACGACAGAGCTTCTCACGCAGACATCCAGCGACGCAAGCGCTGCAAGTGGTGCTAGTGCCAGCGCTGATGGCGATGTGAGTGCCATTACCAATGGAGCAGCGTTGCCCACCACTCTCGCAAAGCCGCAGGTCGCGCTCTATGGCCACGAAGAAGGTGTGAACGACGCGTCATGGTCGCACGACGGGTATTACATCGTGTCAGCGTCGGACGACAAGACTGCACGTATCTGGGACGTCGAGTACAGCAAGACACTGTCGACACTCGGCCGGACGAGCAGCTCCATGAGCGCGTTCAACGCGCACGGCATCGCGGTGGACACCGGTGACCCGTTGCACGCATCGGGTGCTCATGGACACATGAGCGAGAACGAAGGGCACTCGGGCTTTGTATTCTCTGCACAGTTCAACCCACAAGGCTCTCTGATTGTGACGTCATCGTTTGACGAGACGGTGCGCTTTTGGGATGTTCGCACAGGTCGTTCGGTCGCGGTGCTCTCTGCGCATCACGAGCCGATTGTCAGCGCAAGCTTCAACCACGACGGGACGTTGCTGATCACCGCAAGCTACGATGGGCTGGCACGCATTTGGGACGTTGCAACGCGCGAGTGTCTGCGCACGATCATCACAGCGCCGAGTGTACCGCTCACACACGCCCAGTTCACTCCAAACAGCAAGTTCGTGTTGTTTGGGACGCTCGACAGTAAAGTGCGACTCTGGGACTATGCGCGCGAGCGGTGTCTGAAGACTTACAGCGGTCACGTGAACAAGCGGTTCTGCTCAGTCGCGTCTTTTGGGAAGCAGTTCAATGGCGCGATTAGAGATGTGAGCAGGAACCCGCTGCTGCTGTGTGGCTCGGAAGACGGTCGAATGTGCATGTGGGATATGCAAACGGAGCAACTGGTCGAGGAGTTCAAGGCTGGAGCTGGTGGTCAACCCGTCATCGCAGTGGATCACCATCCCGAGAAGCCCATTGTGGTCGCGAGCTCCAGCAAAGTCATCAACGTGTGGGAGCAGACCAGCGTCGAGGCTGCGTCCAGTGTGCAGATGCCGTAGGTTAGAAGACCCCAAGAAGATGGAGGTGAGAGAACAAACATTGGACCATGCGAGAAGAAGAAAAAATCAAGGTCTATTTATTGAATACGGGGAGTGCAACTGCATGTTCCATAGCGTAAGAGACGAAGCTCCTCTACTTGGCTTGCAGCTTGTGCAGGTTCTTTAGATAGCTGAGCGAGAATTGGTTGTCGTCGCAGCTATGGGAAAAGGAACGAGGTACAAGACACACAAACACAGGTTAGTGATCCACGATTCAACAATACAGGCAAACAGCTACAGTAGGCAGATCACTCACATCTTTGCCAAGTCGTTCAGGTGGTGTGCGATGCTCTTCTGTAATGCGCGGAACGTGGTGAGAAAGTCGCTCGGGTCGTCGCGCAGCTTGGAGCCGTGAGCGTTCAGGATCGCGAGACTCCACTGCAGGTAGAACTCAAGGTGCGGGCTCTTGTCGATGCGCTTGGCGAGCAGCTGCATCAGGCGCTTGAGGTACACGTCCTTGAGCGACTGCGCGACGAGCGCGATGCTCTCAACCGGCACGCTCTCGACGCACGTCTCAATCAGGTCTTCTTCATTCAGGTGCAGCGACATGAGCAGCGCCTTGGTGAACTCCTGGCGCTTCACCGTGCGCTTGATCGAATCTGGCGTGATGTCTTCGTCCAAATCAAACGGATCGAACGTCAGGTTCTCGTCGAGCGCGTAGATCAAAAGTCCTTCCGTGGTCGCAGCAGCCCACGATCGACCCGTAGGCGAGAACATCACAGCCTTCGAGAGCACCTCGAGGTTCTTGCGACGGCTACCTGGGTCCACAGAACGCGACGCACCAACGAGCTCATCGCCCGCTGACTTTCCGGATTCCAGCAAGTGTGCATCGAGCTCCGACTTGCTTAAGCCCGCCTTGGTCATCTGCGAGCTGTTGAGGTAGTCCAGGACGCCGTCGAGCGATCGGTTGTGCGAGATCTGGAACTTCTTCAGCAAGATCTGCTGCGAAGTCTCGTAAATGCAGATGAACTTGGATCTGCCGCTCGCCAGCACGCAAGAGCCGTCAGCCGAGTAGCAGACGCTGGTAAAGTGCTTAGAGAT
The DNA here is from genome assembly GCA_023334195.1 of Globisporangium emineosum. Taxonomy (NCBI): domain Eukaryota; phylum Oomycota; class Peronosporomycetes; order Pythiales; family Pythiaceae; genus Globisporangium; species Globisporangium emineosum. The sequence goes on from JAASGK010000357.1 coordinate 11,522, forward strand.
CGAGTTGTTCGCCGCCGAGATCTTGTCGCCGTCGCGGCGCCCACCAGCAATATCGCGCATGCCGTCAATCGAGCTCACGATCTCGCCCTCCTTCGTGTCCCAGATGTTCAAGTAGCCGTTCAGCGTCGCCGAGCAGAGCTGCTTGCCGTCAGGACGGAACGCCACCGCGAGCACATCAGTCGAGTGCGCGAGCGGCTCGATGAGGGTCTTGTTCTGGTAAACGTTCCAAAGACGCACGGTGTGATCCCACGAACCCGAGGCGAGGATCGGCTCCACGGACACGGATGGCGAGAACGCGAGCGACGTCACGGGACCCGTGTGGCCGCTGAGCACGTCCGTCAAGCGGCCAGTTTGCAGCGACCAAACGTAAATGTTGAACGGGTCGAGCGTACCAGCACACACGATCTGTCCCGATAGGTCCAGCGCGAGCGAGATGAACTGCACAGGCTCAGGCGTCGTCATCACACGGAAGTTCTTGTATCGGTTCAAGTCAAAAGCGCGGACCGTGCCGTCCAGCGAGCAACTCACCACGGCTTGGCCGTTCGCAGTGAACTTGACGCCCGTCACAGGCGCCTCGTGCTCCGTGAACGTCACGTAGCAGAAACCGCTGTTGGTATCCCAGAGCTTGAGCTTCGCATCGTCGGCACCTGTCGCGATGATGCGGCCATCTGGTGAGTAGTCCACGACGTTCAGGTCAAAGTAGTGACCCTGTTGTTTGAGCACGTAGGTCTCGGAGCGCCACTCCCAGACCAGGAGCTGTCCGAGCTTCTTCGACGCAAACGCGAGCCACTCGCCCGTGGCGTTCACGGAGACCGTCTCGATCTCGTTCTGCGAGATGCTGAGCGTGTGGATGTTGTTGAATTCGGGCGTCTCGTAGAGTCCGAACGTGCCGTTGCCAAAGCCCACGACGAGCAGGTTAGACTCCGCCTGGAACGTGCAGCAGAGCACCTTGGCGTAGTCCATCTTGAACACGTGCTTCTTCTTCGTCGACCACTTGATCGCCTTAGCGATCGCTGGAATCTCGATCTTTTCGGTCATAGTTTCATCTTCCTGGTCGCTCTCGTCTTCGCCCGACGTCTTGCCGCTGTCCTCTGGAAGCTGGTACGCCCACATGAACGCACCGCCGTCGCGTCCGACAGTGTACACTTCGCTGTCGTCTGCCGAGAAGAAGGCACCGACGACGTGGTCGCGGTGGCCCGCGAGCGTCACCGGGTGGAAGTCAGGGTACGGGTTCACCGAGAAAATGCGCGCCGAGAGATCCTCCGAGCCGGTCACGAAGAAGTTCGAGTCGTGCGACCACTCGATCGAGATCACGTCCGCGTAGTGACCGCCGTACGTGCGGTGCAGCGCGAAAGGCGCAAACTCTCGTCGCAGCGCTGGCGTGTTCCACAGCTGCACCTTGTTGCCGTGCGAGACAGCGATGTATTTATCGTCGGGGCTGAACGTCAGCGCACGCACGGGCTTCTTGAAATTAAAACGGTAGAGCACCACGCCCTTGCGCAGGTTCACCAGCAAGCAGCGTCCTTCTTCGTCGACGGCGATCATGAGGCGCGAGTCGTGTGACACCGCGATGCGGTCGATGTTCTTGCGACCTTCGAACGCGAAGGTCTTGGACGTGTGGCTGTTTTACAACAAGATCATCGCACAGCACCAATCCAATTCTGTTAGTGTGAGTGAAAGGACACAGCAAAGAAGTGCTGCAAAGGATGAAAGTGATACAGCGTGACGGACTTACTTGATGAGGTCGAACTTGGTGATGCGGTTGCCCACGGGGCTCAGCACGCTGTTGCCATCAGGCGTGAAGAGCACATTGCCCTGCGTGTACACCGTGCCGCACAGGTGCTGGAACTACAATCACACACACAACGCACAACGGGTCAGTCATACTACTACGATACACTCGTATATACAGAGAGAGAGAGAGCGTCTCCACGCACTTCGTAAGCAAACTTCATGGCGCGCGCGTCTGCTTCTTGCTCTCGGCTCGGCTTATTGTCTCTGTCGTTTGGAGCTCCTGGGCAATGCAGTGTGTGGGTGTTTTTGACTGGCCTTCGTCAACACCTCTTTTCTGCCAATAAAATCGATTTATTTTGAATTTCAACCAATCAACAAACGGAAACACTCCATTCCAGTCGATTGAGCTTTTTGAGCCATCGAGCCCAATAGACAAGACCATCCAGGCATAACTAACGAACGACTGAACGGGTTGACTGACGGACGATGGCGAGCGAGAGCAACGTCGTGCAGGCGCTCATGCACAAGTTCCTCGCGCTGCTGCGCAACTACCGCGAGCCCGTGACGGACGCCGAAGTGCGTGAGTACTTCCAGAGCGAGGGCCAGGGCGAGTATGAGAAGCTGCCCAGCGTGCTCAACGTCCTCATGAGCGAGGTGAGTTAAATGCAGTTGCTGCTGTTGTTGAGCTCTATGATACATGACCTTGGTGCTGTGTGCTAATATGATGGCTGTGTGTGTGTGTGCTTTGCGGTGATTGTAGGGCAAAATCAAGATCTTCCAGAAGGGCAACGTGCTCTCGTACGGCGTGATCGGCGCTGAGGAAGCCGAGCGCATCCGCGGCCTCACGTGAGTAGCAGTGATCTGTGCATTCTGGTGGTGGTGGTATATTGACAATTTTCGATTGCGGTATGACTGAATGAATGTGCAACTACAGACTAGAGCAGCGCCTCGTGCTGCAGGAGATCGAACGCGCGGGCAACAAGGGCATCTGGACGCGCGACATCAAGACCCACACCAATATCCCGCAGCAGATCGTGACCAAGACGCTGCGGCTACTCGAGACGCGCCGGCTCGTCAAGTCGGTCAAGTCGATCAGCAGCAAGAACAAGAAGCTCTACATGCTGTTCGATCTGGGTACGTTAGCCAACTAACCGCCTGGCTGGCTGGACTGTTTGTGGATAGTTGGCTAACAACAGTATGCATTGTGGGTTGGTGTGTTATTATTATTTTTGCAGTCCCGTCGGCGGAGATCACAGGTGGTCCGTGGTACAACGAGCAGGAGTTCGACCACGTATTTATTGACACGCTGAGCACATTTGTCTATGAAGTGATCAAGGCTTCGGTGCGTATTATCATTTCGAGTGCAATCTTTTTGGAAGAAGGATGCATGCAACATGACACTGACACGGATCTCTCTCTGTCTCTTGCTACAATTATAGGGAATGAGCACGCTGAACGCGATCACAGACAAAGTGCATGCGTCGGGTATCTCGAAAGTGGCATTAGGCCCCGAGGAGATCCGCTCGATCATCCAGACGCTCATGTACGACGGCCGCGTGGAGGAAGTGCGCGCCGTGCGTCTCACCCCAGGGGTACGACAACTTTTCTTGAGTCATGTATGGTGTATGCGATATACAACCGATATGGCTCACGTCCTAGCCATCTCTTTCTCTCTTATTCTGCAATTCGTAGGCGAGCCATGAGACCAAGTACAAGGTCTCGCAGGAGATCTCGACGTTCAACTTTTTGTCCGAGACTCCCTGCGGTGTATGTCCGGTGCGTGAATGGCCTATGGACTTTTGGGTCAACCGATAGCATAGAGATCCTGACTGTATCTGTGTGGTGTTGTGATGCATTTGATGGCGATGGAGGCAGGTGTTCAGCCAGTGCCAGGAGGGCAACATCATCTCGCCGCGCTCGTGTCTGTATATCTCCAAGTGGGGGGAGCTCAAGGACCTGGAGTTCTAACTTGGTTGGCAAGTCCATAGAAACCACCACCATAATAGCGCAACCTACAAACACACAATCAACCTACAACACTCAAAAATACAGGTCAACCTACATCTTGCATCATTTCAGCCAATCGTGTGCTTCTTTCTTTCTGGTTTCAAGTTTCCAGCTTGGACCATTACCGCAATGTTCATTTTGTTCGTGCAGAAGCAAGAATGGAGTCCCATCACCAAGCGCAAGCCGCGCCGCCACCACCGCTGTCGCTCATGCGCACAGGCGCGATCGCCTACAACAGCAGCACCACCAGCACCAACACAAGTGCTGAACGTTGTGTGCCCTCCGCACAGCTGCATGGCGCTGGTGCAGCCCACGACGCGCGCGAGCGTGTGATCCCCATGACGCCAGTCCTCATGGCGTCGTTTCCAAGCCAAGCGCCGCAGAACCACGGTGCGCACTCTTGTTGCGCTCTGCATGTGTGTGTAGCTGTGTATTCTGTAGGATTTTGATGGGAAGCTCTGACGCAGTTGCATGCATGTCGCTGTTGGATGCTGTGTTAACGTATTGGATTGATTTGTGATGATATGTGCCATGAAGGAGCCGAGTCGCCTTACCATGGGAGCTCTGTGCAGCACGGAGGCACTGGCAGCAGCTACTCATTGCGTCGGAGCTTAGTACGAGAGCGACAGACGCCGCAGTGGTTCACCGCCGCGCCGCTGCTGTCGCAATTCTACTCGCAGCCACCAGGCTCATTGCTTCCACCGACAGCAGCAACGTCATCGTCATCGCATTCTCAGAGCCACCAGCAGCAGCATCAGGAGGATCAAGACGATCAGCCCCAAAGTCAATCGGGGACGCCTCTCCGATCTAGAGGCTATGAGCACTACCGCTTCCCCAGCGACGCTGCCACTCATAATCAACAACAACAGCAACAGCATTTTTATCCGCGCATACCCTCCCACTTTGAGCTCCGGGGCGACGAGACGTCCCCGCTGCTAGTCGCCATCTCATCAGCACCGCCATCTCGCACCGGTATTCTCTCGAGCGCCAACGACCACCTGCAGAGCCAACACCAACAGCAGCAAGCTCCACCAGCGAAGAAGCGCAAGAAGACCGCGTTCCGACTGCGTAACTTCCTGTGCATGCACCCGGGCTGCGGCAAATCGTTCACCGACAATGCACACCTGCGCGACCACACTTTCGTGCACACCGGCGAGAAGAGTCTGAGCTGCGAGATCTGTGGGAAGAGCTTTGCTCGCTTGTCCACGCTGCACGACCACCAGCGGGTCCACTCGGGCGAGCGACCATACAGCTGCTTGCATCCTGGTTGTGAGAAACGGTACTCGTCTCGCGCGGCGCTTCGCTTCCACGTTGCAGGTCACGCGCCCGTGACTCGGAGGAGCGTCGTCGGAGGTGTCACCAGTAGCAGCACCAGCGCCATTCGAAGTAGTGCTGCTACTACCCATCATCATGTAGCCAGTGAGTCGTTAATGCTGCATCGCTTAGGTGTCCACGAATCTCGAAGGAGCCCTGTGCTTGAGCCTGGAACGCAGTTACCACCGCCGCACCAGCATCGTCGTAATGATGTTGCAAGTCCGCCCCCTCCTCCAATCGCAAACGACACGCTGTACCTACACGCGAAGATCCAGACGCAGCAAACGCAGATCGCAGAACTGCAAGCCGAGTTGCAGAAGCTCAAGCGCAACGCAAAGAAAAAGAAGCAGCCGCCATCAACCGTGTCGACTTCGAAACCCCACCACCAGGCGGTTCTTGCAGCTCCGATGGTCGCCCCTGCGCTCTTCCTGATGGACGGGATGAAGCCGTTCCAGTGCTTCGTTTGCTACCACCGGTTCGCCAATTTCTTCCAGCTCTCCTTCCACGCCAAGCAGCACCCTGGAACAGATATCACGGACGTTGTTCGCACACAGGAGCCGCTGCCAGTGGGTCCCAAATTTTGTCCCGAGGCGGATTGCGAATACGCCGAGAAGAATCAGAAGCCGCTGAAGAACCTGCAGACGCTCAAGCGCCACTGGCAGCGGCGACACCAGCTCTCTCGACCGTACGTGTGTGCACTCTGCTCGCCGAACGACCCAAAGACGTTCAAAACCAAGGAAAACCTCAAAGCCCACGAAAAAGACTGCACGAAGACGTTCAAAACCAAGAAAAACCTCAAAGCCCACGAGAAAGACTGCAAAGGCGGTGGCACCGCAGTGAGCGTGCGAGAGAGCGCCAGGCAGGAGCATGCGATTGAAGCCACCTGATAGAAAGAGAGTATACACAAACAGGCAACAATAGGCAGACAGCTCATCCCGCACAAACCACAAGCTTGAAAACTGGTCACCTTCATTGTCCTAACTGGGCGTATGTATTTCTTGTGCATGCTCGGGTGTTATTGGTTCTTCTTTCTACTTGGCGACATCGAACACTTGCTCGATGATGCGGTGAAGGTTGATGCTTTCAAGGTAGCCCTGTTCTCAACAGATGCAAACAATAACATATAAGTACACGTTAGTATGGGAAACCTACCAGCGCAATCAACACTTTGTCGAGATACTACGACACCCACCGCTTTCATCTTTTTCACAGCATGGAGGAACACCACGATCGCATGGAAGAGGTTGTCCTCGCCCTACAGAAAGAAAGCGCGAACAAAGACCAACTCTGTTAGTCCACATGGGGTTGATCACACAACAGAGAACAGACAACAAACGCTGTCACTTTACTTACCGGCACGATTTCGCGCACAGCCGCGCGCGCGAGGATCTTGAAGTGCGGAGGTCGCCCCACCGTGCGCACGACAAACAAGCGACTTCGGATGCTCGGCGTGAACGGACGGCGCGGACCTTTGCCCAGGAAATACGACTTCCAGAATGGGCGATCACGCTCATTGTCAGCAGGGAGCATGTTGTCCATCATGCAGCAAAACACGTTCATGAGGATCTCCGCGTCCGATGGCAAGCTCTCCGACCACTCTTTTCCTATAGAACACAAGCAAGCAGTGATGTACCACCAGGATTAATACACAAGCATCCTAATTAGGGATAATAAAAGACAACTCCACACAGATGTGTACCTTTCCAGGTCGAGCCTTTGTTCCAGCGGTAGCGGTCGAGGCTTCGGTCTTTCGAGAGCATGATCAGACGCTCGAGCACGTACTGCTGGCGCTCCAACGACGAGTACTCGGTGCTGTTTGGGTCGCCGACGTTCAGGTATTTGTCAAACTACAAATAACGCAAGAACACGCACAGTTAGAATACCCCCATCGCAATATACCAACATTCTCGAAAGCAAGACAATGGGAACTCACGCTCGTGTGCTCTTCAAACAGGTTGACGCCGCGCGTTTTCGACACGAAGAGCGGACTCTTGGTGAGGCCGTGCAGCATGTCGGAGAGCGACACGTTGGTCATCTGGTTCGTCTGTCCAGGAGGACACAACAACGCCTGCGACGGCATGCGGCGCAGCAGCACGTCCGCCATGACGCCGCACTCGTTCAGTTCCGTTGCATTTTGGATGAATGCCTCGACGACATCCTTGACGTGGCACGCCAGCAGTCGGCGGATGTTGCGCGAGTACAGGTGCATGAACATCGCGAGCCCCCACTCTTCCAGCTGGCGCCACGCGACGTGCGGGTTCGACGACGTCTGCAGCGCGTCTTCCTCTTGGCTCTTGGTACTCTCCTGGATGTACGGGTCAAAGCCCGACGCCTGGTACACGCGCGGCACCATGGACGCGTTGCCGTAGATCCCGTACCCGTCGTTCTGGAACGTAGCGCCGACGCCGAACGTCGAGGATTGCTGGAGCGACTCTTCGTCCTCGCGCTTTTTCTGCGCCTGCTGGAGCTTGCGCAGGTACGCTTTCCCGTCCTCCACGGTCTTCACTGGCGCAGGGTCAAAGAACGACCGCTGCTTGATGGCCGTGGCAGTCGAGCTCTTCTTCGTCGACGGCGAGATCGAGCGCAGGTTCTTCAGGTTCATCACGTCGGTCACTGTGTGTACAGACAGCAGAATAAGTAAGACCAGGCTGTCAGGGGTGTACGACCACAACATAACCAGCAATTGGCTAGCAGCAGCCGCTACGAAGTGGTAAATGGCGACACGTACAGGCAGCCGCGCGATCCACTGGTTCCGGACTCGCTGGAGCGCTTTTCCCCAGTCCCAAGTACTGAAATCGCATTATCACATACAGCATAATACACAAGTAACAACAGGAGATGTATCAGAGCAAGTCCACATAGACCCCCACACAGTAGAGATCCAATAGGAACAAGTGGCAAATACCCTGTCGTTGAACTCGCGCAGCAGCTCTTCGCCCTGCACCTGCGCGCATTTGAGCGCCAGGATCCCAGAAAGCACCCACACGCCCTGCGCTGCAATACACAGAGACACATCACACACACATACACACAGTGTTAGGTTTATATACATCAGCGCAGCGTGCTCAAAATGGCGCCATCTCTCGTACCGCCCAGCGCCAGCAGACTCGGCAGGATGCTGCTGCTCCACTCGCCGTTGAGCACCTTCCAGGGCGACGGCAGCGCGAGGCCGAGCACGACGAACACAAAGAACGCGCCCGAGCCGAGTGCAGTGTTGTACGTCGTGCGCTGCTTCTCGCGGATCGCGCGCGCCTCCATGGCCTCGAGCGCGTGCGCAGACTCCGCCATTACTTCGCTCTCTCTATATCTCACTTCGAAAGCTGTCAATTGCTGTTCCAGTGGAAATGGCGCGCCATGCACACCCTCTCTAGAATAGATGAAAGGTGGAATTGCTATAGAAAATATCAATTTCAAATTGCAAGGGATGATTAAAACCCCTGTAATAAATTTTCTTATGAATTACAGGGTAAATCCAGCTGCAAGTCATTTTGTGAGGATTTCCTTTTTAGAAGTTTTAGCCAATCAAATTTTTCTGTTAAAATTGGTTTAAAAAAGGTTTAAAAACCTTTTTTGAAGAGGGTTGCAGGCCGAACCGAACCGAGCTTCGGACTCGGCTCGTGGAGGCTCGGATCTGACGCTTTTTGCAAACGAAAAGCTCATCACATCCGGAAACGCGTGGCAAACCTCGTCGACGCGCAGGAAGGATCGAGTGCCGCTTGCTCCCATGAATATGAACGGGTTCGACTCGTTCTTCCCGAGCAGCGGGACGCCGCGCAATCCGTACCGCCAGACGGACTACCGACGCCCGCGGCCGCCGCAGTCCAAGCAGGACCGCTTCTACGTCGTAGTCGGCACGCTCGTGTGCTTCGCGCTCTTTCTGTTCTGGCAGGGCATGCCGACTGCCCCGGGTGGCAGTGGGGGAGTCCCGCTCTCAATCGACTCGCAGGCTGCGGCTGCTGCCGCTGCGCTCTCTGGCGGGAACGGGGCTATTGCAGGTGCAGCAGCACCCACGCCGAGATCTAGACCAAGACTCAAAGGCGCGGCTCCAACGCTGTCCACGACGCCGCTGAGCTTCAAGGTGATGACGTTCAACTTGCGCTTCGCGGGAGGTAGCGACGGATTTAACAGCTGGCGCTACCGAAAGGACCACGTAGCCGAGATCATCAACCGCTACCACCCGGTGCTCATGGGCACGCAAGAAGGGCTGAAGGACCAGCTCGCGGAGCTCGCGTCGCTGCTGGAGCACCCATACGCGCGCTTCGGTGTCGAGCGCGAGGAGAACGGCGAGTTTGAGCAGATCTTCTACGACACGAGCGTTTTGGAGAAGCTGGACGACGGCGACTTTTGGCTCTCAGAGACGCCGGACACGTTCGGCACGAAAGGCTGGGACGCCGCGTGCGTGCGGCTCGTGACGTGGGGAAAGTTCCGCGTCAAGGCGACCAAGCAGGAGCTCTTCTTCTTCAACACGCAGCTGGACCACGTCGGCCCAAACTCGCGCGCACAGGGCTCTCGCTTGTTGTGGCGTCGCATCAAGGAGATCGCTAAATCGGCGCCGCTGTTCCTCGTGGGTGACTTCAACACGTACCGCCACACGGAGACCTACAGCTACTTCACGAAAGAGGCGGGCGGTCCCAAGCTGCTTGAGGCATGGCCCGAGTCCGATGAGAAAATCGGCAAGGTCTCGTACACGTACCACGGCTGGGCGGGTGTCGACAACGACGGCGAGCGTGGCGCCGTGGTCGCAGCGAACCACATCGACTGGATCTTCTACCGCCCGCAGATGAAAGTGTTGTCCACGGAGGTGATCACTGAGGCGCGTGATGGACGGTACCCGTCGGACCACTACCCAATCCAGTCCGAGTTCCTCTTCCCGAGCCCAGCCGACCTGCCTCCGCCTTCATCCTCACGTTAGGATTGTGCTGAGGATATCCTGAATAGGGAGGATGTTTGGTTAGGCTCGTGGCGTTCAAAGCTTTGTTATATACTAGTATCTGTTAGATCCCTTCTTGTTTCTACTTTCCTTTGTCTCCTTCTTTTATGCGCTGTTCGTATAGCACCGCAGCGGTTTGCCGGGTCCGTGTCGGAGCGCGACCGTGTCGAGCGCCACGCTCTCGTAGCCCCTCGTGAAGTCGCCCAGGATCCTCAAGGAAGTGAGCGCCGACACCACGCTCACGAACTCGCACTGGGTCGGCTGCGTCCAGGGCAGAATGATGTTCTTCGGGTCCTTGACCCACCCGGCGAGTTCGTTGAGCGGCAGCCGGAACTGCGTCGTCGTGCCGTCGTACGTGAAGACGTGGCTCAGCGGCATGGCGAACGTGATCCCGGCGTTCTGGTTGCATGTGCTGCACTCGAGCACCACAAGGTTGCCGCGGCCGAGCAGGTTGAGGTTCTTCTGGTCGAAGCTGCCTTCCGCAGACGAGAGCACAAAGTCCAGGCTGCCGCCGTACGCCGACCATTGGTTGCCCAAGAACTTGTCCGGCGCGCTGAAGTACCAGAGCATCGAGTCGTCGCCCGTGCTGTCGCTCTTGCGGTGGATCACAGCGTCCAGTCCGTAGACGTAGTAGCTCAGCAGACGTCCGCGCGAGATCGGCTGGTAGGTTGGCGTTTGCGCGTTATTGCCGTTGGAAACGATCCTCCAGTTCTCAGCGTCGCGGTCGAACGTGCTGGTCACGAGCCCTTCGTTCGTCGTGATCGTGATGATCGCGTCCTTCGAAGTGGCGACGCCGTTCGTCACCGTATAGCGGAACTCGGCATACTGTCGAAGCATTACCACATAGATACACAGTAGCACAAGAGACACTCAGATCATCTTATGTACACTTGTGATACATAGCGAGGGAGTGAACGTACCTTTGAGTGCAGCGGCGGTCCGCCGTAGATCGAGCGCACGAACACGACGCGGTTCTTGGACCCAGTGACAGTCGTGGGCACCGTCGTGATCGGCGTCACGTCTTTCTTGGGCTCGTAGCTGCAAAAGACCAAGCAAGAGAGTGTAAATAAGTCAACTAGGTAACCAGTTATACGTTTGGCATCGTATTAGCTACAGCGTACGGACCCGTAGGAGCTGAAGACTTGCGAGAGCTGGTAGAGCTGGCCGTTCTGCGGCAGCGACGTGATCGTCGCCGTGAGCTGCGCACAACAGCAGCAACACATAGCCACTTTATATACAGCAATATGTCACAGCCATGGCTATAACAGTAACAATACGAGTCTCTACCGAGGAGCCATCTTGGTTGAAGCCCTTGAACGTGATCACTTCCTCCTTGCCTGGGTCGACGTGGTAGACGAGGTTCCGCGCAATGGGCCTGCCAATCAACAAGCAGCACAGAGCATGAGTCTACACAGCCACACGCAGCTAGAATACCACTAGAAGGAGACGTACACGTCGGCAGCTACATGTGCGACCAACAGAAGCAGCAGCAGCCATGGAGCCATGCGCGCCATCGCCATCTTGCCTTTCGCAAATGAAGCACACGTCGTTTCAAGATGACGCTTTTCACAAAGTAAAAAAGCAGCAGCCTAAATAGCGTATTTTACCTGTTTTAAACATATGTGTACTAAAATGACTATCGCATATAAACATTTGTAACGATCCATATAAATATGAACAACAATACTTGATATGCAAGGTGGAAAAGGCTTCTATTCCAGCTAACTGCGGTACTCGACTTGACCATTCCCTCGTCACGCTCACTATCAAAAAAGCAAGCCAACGCACAAGCAAGAAGACCGCACAGCCAGTATGAGCGCCATCTTCACGCCGTCCGAGTCCATCAACTACAACTTTGTCTCTGGCGTCTACGGCTTCTTCAGCGCGCTCTGCCTGCTGCTGCTGGCGCTGCACTTCTACACGCCGCAGGTCGAGGGTTTCTTCATCACGCTGCTGCCATTCCTGCCCTGCTTCCTCTGGAGCCTCGTGGTGCGCAGCAAGTGGCTCAAGCAGCAGAAGGGAGCAGCGGCTGACGACGGTAGCAGCAGCGCACAAAACGGAGAGAAAGAGGAAGAAGAAGCTAAGAAGGACAAGTAAAGGGGCGCGATGGCAGCCAGTCTCCAAGGTGACCCTAGTACCAATATGTGCATGAGCGTCCGAGTGAGTGAGAGGTGCTTGTCGCGTGAGGTAAAGCCATTTCGCTCAACCTCGATTTTGTATTTTGTGGCGTGATTGCGGAAATAGATTTCTTGTTTCTTTTTTGTTTGGTGTGGTCGATGTCGCTTGATGCGTGTGTGCAGAGCGCTGTTGTATGGTTCACTACTGTACCAGTTCAGCTCTTGCTATTTGTGTGTGTGAGGGAGGCCCCACCGTCGAACATGCAGAGGATGACTGACGTCAGGGCTTTATGCTGCTACCGCTTTTGAACACGATAGGAGCGCTTGAAGATTGTCAACAGCGTCACATGTTGGTGCTGATGCGTCGAGTTCAATGCGTACGAGCAGCGCTTGGAGGATGTCTGTGTACGCGGCGCGACGCTCCACCCCGCTGTGCTTATGGTCCTCCACGCCTCGCTCGGACTGTCCCTGCTTGACACGCTCTCCACTCAGCAGCAGCAACGCATCATCAGCAGGTGGCAGCAGCACCAACGCGTTTTGAAAGAGCTGCTCGAGCACTGGGAGCTCTGACAAGATCGTCTCAAGCCTCGTGGCGCGCAGAAGCTCTTCCAGCAGCAGTTGCTCACAGCACATGGGAGCCCACTGGACTGCAGTCATAGCGTTGAGAGCGACCGCCATGCGCGCGAAGCTCTTCTGGAAGTGCGCGTCGATGAGCTCACTCACGCTCTTGTGGGATTCCAGTTGCATCAGCACCTCCAACGTGTTGGTCGCGCTAGAGTCAGTGCATGCAGATTCATTGTCAGCGTCAAGTTGCACACAAGCCAACCACTTGAACAAGGAAAATGAAGCAATCGAGCAGAGCAATAAACTCACCATGTGACTGCTTCTTTGCTGCTATGCGCCCGTGACACCACCAACGCCACTTCAAAAAGCCGTTCGTACATGCGTTCCATCATGGTCAAGCGTCCGTGCTGCAAGAAATACGCTGAGACTGCCTCGCTCCCACGACCTGCTCCCCCACGCAAGCAACATCAACAAGAAGACATGTGAGTGAGCTACTCACTGCCTGGGTGATGTTTGTATCCGGAATGCACCAGTGCGCAGTGAAACAAGGTAACACTTACGTTCAAGCAGACAGGCGAGGTGCCGAACCAATTTCCCCAGTGCGTGCTTTGCGTCGCCGTTCTCGAAATCCAGGATGTGCTTTGCAGAAATTGTCTCGAGGATGTCGTGGATATGCGGCAGCAGCGTCTTGTCCAGCGAGCCCTCCATCAAGAGACAGAGCACCTCCATGCCGGTAGCGGTCTGCACGGGCGAGACGACGCCGCCAGCGACCACTTCCGAGTCACCCCGAATGCGCGCGAGGATAAGCGACATGTACGTGTCTGGAGCAGCGAAGCGCCCGACAAGCTCCGCGACGATCTTGAGTTCGCTTGCGATCTCCGGCTCGCGCCACACGCGGAGCAGCGTCTGAATGAGCAGGTGCACGTCGACGGTGATCGTCTCTTCGCAGTACACGATGATGCTCTTGAGCAGCCGCACAGCGTGACCGCGTGTTTTCGACTGCCAGTTGTCCAGCTCGCGCAGAATCGGGTTGAGGAATCGCCGAGCGCGACCACGAATGTACAAGCGTGTGCCCAGCGACGGTCGAGTGTCAAGAAATGGAGGCGGGAGCCGCTTGCGGTAGTTGTAGCTCGGGTTCTTCCCGTCGACGCCGTACTGCTTCATCTCCAACACTTCCTCGCCGTGCTCTTGTTCGTACCGAATGCCGAGGAATGCAAGCGTTTGCAGCGCATTGTGGGAGATGTCGTCGTTCTCATCACTCACCGCACTGAGCAGATACGGCATCAGACGCGATTCGTGGTCGTAGCGATCGGGCAGACTCGTGATCCAGTCGCTGATCATGTCGAAGAAAGCCTTGCGAACGAGCGGATTGGCGTCCTGATCCAGCTTGGCAAAGTAGTTCAAGCGGATCTCGGAAGTATAGAATGCCGAGATGGGGATCACGTTCTCGTCGCGATGCCCGATCAGGTCGACGATCGCTTCTGTCCCGCTGCCCTTGCACTTGTCTCGGTTCGGACATGTCACCAGTGCGCGGATCGTGTCGATCGCAGCGATTCGTACACGCGCGAGTCGGTGGAGAAGCAGATCCTTGGCTGCGCGCACGATCGCGACGCTAAAGTGCTTCATGACCGACACCATGTTGTTGCTGATCGCGCGTAAGATCTCACAGGCTTTGATGTTGACTTCGTGGAAATTGTCGTGGAGCCCACTCACGAGGATCACCAAGATGTCAAACATGTACGCATGCAGAATCGACGACGCGTTGCGCTGGAACGCATTCTCTAGCAGTGCCGCGAGCAACTCGAGGAACAGCAAACGGATCTCTTCTGAAGGCTCTTCGGGTTTGATACGCGATACCTGGTTTTCTTCGACAAAGATGCGTCCGCGCTTGAACGCGTCCTGCAAGAACTGGTCGCGCGTGAACTGCTGGTTCTCCTCGTCGTAGCCATACTGACTGTTGATGCGGTTCGTGATCGCTGGCATCAAGTAGGGGATGAAGCGCAACAAGTCTTGCTCTCTTGCAATGAACCGCGTCACGACACGGATGCAAACGTCGCGCACTTTCTCCACCGGGTCATTGAAGCGCTTGAAGAGCGGCTTGGCAATCTCACCGAATGTCGAGTCGCCGTCGTCTTGCGCTTCGACCAGCGTCTTTTCTGACGACACCACAGTGATCTGCTCACAAGATCTGAGGAAATGGACCTCCAGCGCCAGCACAGCCTTCTTGCGGACGCTGGAGTGTTCATCTGCGAGCCGATTCAGCTCTCTCTGGAGGCTGAACGGCTGCGTAGTCGCTTCCTGCTGCTGTAGCTGCGCTGCTTTGCTACCTCGTGGTTCCACCACCTGTCGTGCTAGCGCTGGTGCTGTTGGCACAGACAGTGTGCTCGTCTTCTTGGCCACCAAACCCATTTTCGCTGTGTCAACGCTGTCCACTCTCTTCTTGCCCCCTTTCGTAGCTCTCGAAGCGCAGCTCGCGACAGATGATCTCCCAAGCACGCGATCGACTTCCGCCTGGCGGCGGCGTGGGGTCTCCTGCTGCATCTCCTTCCAGATCGCCTCCACGTCGCTTGGTAGCTGGGCCATGTCCTGATGCTGGTCGCTCCAGAGCTTTGTCAACGCGAACAAGGAAAGCTGCGTGGTCCTGGAGACTGCTTTGTTTTTCTGCAGAACACATGAAAGTGCTTCGAAGAGACGCGCCCAATACGACGATGACCATCACTCACTACACCCGTTCAAGGTCACAGCTACTAGTTCCGTATATTCTCGCACAAGTACGGTTTAATATACCGTATTTCTTATGTAGAGGTATACAACATCTTAAGAGCTACACAGCCCATTTGACCAATAAGAGCGCACTATTTACTAAGTACGATTTCCTTTGTTGAGAGCCACACTTCGTAAATTACAAAATAGACATGTAAACTACATTAGTGCAG
>JAASGK010000358.1:0-27119 GCA_023334195.1 Globisporangium emineosum
AAAAGGGGGCGTTGAACGCAGAGTTCATCGCTGTTCTCTATCTCCTCTACTCTCCTAGACTACCTCAGTCGGCCATGCAAGCCCCATTAAATTCAATTCATTCGGTCATTTGCCTCCAACCACACAAGTGTCGATTTCACTCCAATAATTTTTTAAATTCGTGGTTTTATACTGGAGAATCATTTTTCTATCAGATTAGTAAAAAAATCCCCCTTAACCCAATCGTTACTTATCTGAAAAACTCCTAATAATCAATACGGCGCATTATTCAGATAAACAAAACGTGTTTAAAATATGTGATGACGAATTTGCTTATGATATGTAAATTTAGAGGTCGGGTGACAATGCATAAGGAAGGGATTTACGAACTGGGGCGACAAAATTAGGCATTTTTACTGAAAAAAGAGATTTAAAAAAAAGCTTTCTCCTCAACTCTTTCTCTTGAGAGATATCCTTTCTCCAACAAGCAAGCCCCAGCTTAGCAGCTCCCCCCACCATGGCCATCGCCGAAGCTATCGAAGCCAATTTCTACGCAAAGCGTAGCAAGATGCCCATTTGCATTTGCTTTACACACGCACACACACTCCAATCAATCTACCAATCTACCAGACCTCCAGTGGATACTCTAACCAATGTCTGACGGCATGGAACGAGTCAACTCTCTCTTGCGCCCCTTCGTTAAAAGCTGCCGGCTGGCTGGTAGCTCAGCATGTCGGTGCCGCGAGCAGTGAACACTTTCTGGAGTAACTCGTCGCCACACGCCATGCGCGCACGCTCCGGGGTCACGGGGCTGCGCAGTTCGAAATGGCCCTCGATGCCCGCCTCCTTGCGCGCCGCGTAGATGGCTTCCTTCACAGCGAAGAACGCGCTCGAGCCGAGGAAAAGCGGCGGCTCACCCACGGCCTTGTTCGAGTGCACGGCAAACTTGTTCTTCTGGTTCGACTCGAGCCAGACGCGGAAGTCCATCGGGACGTCGTTCGCGCTCGGGATCTTGTACGCGCCCGGGCCGCGCGTGAACAAGTGGCCGCGCTTGACCCAAGGGTGGCCGTCGTCGCCCCACACCAGCTCCTCCAGTGCAAAGAGCCCAAAGCCCTGCATGAATGCGCCTTCGATCTGTCCAATGTCGATCGCAGGGTTGATGCTCGCACCCAAGTCCATCAAGATATCGACACTAGTCATGTGGAAGTCGCCAGTGAGCACGTCCAGCTCCACCTCGGTGCACGCCACGCCGGTCGTGAAGTAGTTGAACGCAGTGCTGCCTGCAGCGTTCTCCGCGACGGTCTTCGAGAAATCGTACCCGCAGCGCTCGTTCGGGACAATGTAGAAGCCCTGCGCCGACAGATTGATGCGCGCCATGTACGCCGTGTGCGCGACTTCGCCAAACGGCGCATTGGCGCCAAGGCGTTCTCGGATCGGCTGCAGACGCTCCAGGATCTGCTCGCAGGCATCCAGCGTCGCCATGCCGTACAGGTCCGTACTCATCGACGCAGCAGACGGCTGCGAGTTCGGCACTTTGTTCGTCGACGTCTCTTCAATGTGCACTTTCTCGTGCGGGATGCCAAACGCGCGCGCAGCGACTTGGATCACCTTGGTGTGCAAGCCCTGACCCATTTCCACGCCACCGTGCGAGACCAGCACGCTGCCGTCTGCGTACACGTGGACCAGCGCGCCGCCCTGGTTCATGAACTTGGACGTGAAACTGATACCAAACTTGCACGGGATGATCGAGACGCCGCGCTTCGTCCAGCGATTCTTGACGTTGAAAGCCGCTGCCGCTTCTTTCTTTGCAGCAAACCCACTCTTGTCGATCGTGTGCTGCCAGAGCGTGCGCAAGTTGAAATCTTCCAGCGGCTGACCGAAGTGTGTCACTTCGTCCTGCACGTACATGTTTCTCGAACGCACTTCTTCCGGCGCGAGGTTCAGTCTGCGCGCGATCTGGTCAATGTAGCTCTCGGCGACCATCAGTCCCTGCGGGCCACCAAAGCCGCGGAACGCAGTGTTCGTGGCGAGGTTCGTGCGGCACACAGTGCCGTTGGCACGGATGTGCGGGATCTTGTACGAGTTGTCGCAGTGGAAGAGCGCGCGGTCCATCACTGCTTGCGAGAGGTCCAGCGAGTAGCCGGCGTTGTTGTACATGTCCAGGTCGAGCGCAACAATCTTGCCATCGTTCTTGATACCGACTTTGTACTTGGCGTAGAATGGGTGGCGACCGCCGGTGGTGAGCATGTCAACGTGGCGCTCGAGCAAGACCTTGACAGGGCGCTTCATCAGGTACGCCGCGACCGAGCCAGCACACGCCACAAACACACTTCGAGTCTCCTTGCCGCCGAACCCGCCACCAATACGCTTCGTCGCGCACGTCACGCGGTTCTCATCAATACCGAGCACACGAGACACCAACACCTGGGTCTTCGTTGCAGCCTGAGTGGACGAGATGATCTTGAGACCTCCCTCCTGTGGAGTGCACAATGAAATGTTCGTCTCAAAGTAGAACTGCTCTTGGCCACCAAGGTTGACTTCTCCTTCGAGGATGATGTCGGATTCTGCAAACCCCTTCTCAATGTCCCCGTCGATGATCGTGTGCACAGGGAGAATGAATGACTTTTCTCGAATCGCGTCCTGGATGGTGATCACTGACGGTAGCTCTTCGTAGACGATCTTGACCTTATCCGCCGCTGCCATCGCAAGTTCGTGCGTGTCCGCGACGATAATACCGACTGGCTGACCGACGCAGACGACCTTGTCAGCCGCGAAACACTCTTCATCTTTCACGACCGGACCCATCTTGTTCGATCCCAGCTTCGCCTTCTCAAACACCGAAGCATCAAAGAATTCGTGCACACCTTCCATCGCAAGTGCTTCACTTGCATCAATGCTCTTGATGAGTGCATGAGCATAGGTCGACAACACCAGCGCGCCATGGAGCGTGTCAGGCGTGTTGGGGATATCGTCAGTGTAAAGCGCCTCACCCGATACTTGCAAGTACGCAGACTTGTGCATGAGTGGGTCGCCTACTGGACCGCGCTCAGCCTTCTCACTCTCGATCGGCTTGTGGTTCGAGTCCGTAAGCCCACCCTTTTCAACACCGTAGCTCTGCGATCCTTTCGAGATCGATCTCGACTGGTGCAGGAACGATCCGCCCGCTGATTGGATCTTGTCACTGATCACTGGTGCCACAGGGAACGACGATACGTTCACAGTGGACGACAGCGCTTTAGCATGGATCTCTTCTTGGAGGGTCTTGGAGGTCGCGATGAAGAACTTGTACAGGAACGACGAGCAGAGACTCTCTCTGTACTTCGCCATGCCACCTGGAACTCCCTCAGGGAGGTTGAAGTCGTTCGCGTGAAGCACGTCGCACGCTTCGTTGAAAGTGTGTGCGTTGAACGCCTTCCCGATCAGAAACTGCTCCGTTCCCGATGCTGCCTTGGTCACTGGCGCCATGCCACCGTACACGACTGACGCGTCGGAGATTATCCACGAACCAGTGGAAGCAGAGCAGTCCAGCTTCACGCGGATGCCTGACGTGACAATACTGATATCGTCTTCTCTGCGTCGCGCTTGCTTGAACGGAAGCATAAACTCCCACTTCTTCGTGTACGGAATGTACACGCTGGTGATGACTTCGTCTTTCGTGAGATCCACTTTGCGGTACGCCAGAAAGAAGTCGCGCACGCGCACAAAGCGAGTGCCTGTGGTGCTCTTGAGCTCGACGTAGGCGTTCATCGCAGAAAGCAGCGGATTCATGTCCGAAATCGGACTCGCAGTCACAATGTTGCCTGCGATACAGGCAACGTTGCGGATGTGCGTGCTAGCGAACCACTTGAGCATCTTCACAATGGACACAAACGACCGCGTCTGGTACGGAGGCAGTGCCTTGATTCGTCCAGTGAGGTACTGCTTCACATCGGTCAACGTCACAGCCGCACCAAACTTGACACCGTCGAATGGGTTAGCACCGGCGAACATGCTCTGGTTGATCTTGTCACTCGCGCTCACTTCGTTGATCGTCACCAACTCAGGCACGCGGTTAACGTTGATGAGGTGGACGTACTTGAGGTTTTTGAACTTGGTTTCAATGCCCATTTCTGTGTTGCCGACCGAGATCTTGGCGTCATTGTGCTGCTGCTTCAGGTGCAACAGCTGCGGGAGCGTCACTGGCGCAAACCACTGCACGGTCTTACCGTTGAGCTGGAGGAAGTCTGGCGCCAGCGCTTTCTGCTGCAGCTCCTCTGGGAACACATTCGAGTCGCCGTGGGTCTTGGCGTGCTCCATCTTGGTTTCGAACTTCTTCGCGAGCGTTCGGATCTTGCTCGTCGAGCAGCTGGACACTTCCTTAACGCCTCCATTCTCTTCATCAATCTGGAGATCTTCAATATCGATATCTGGACTGCCCTTGCGCGGACAGCCTTCGCACTCGCCCTTGCACGTAGCTTTCTGGGCGTCAATGCCGAAGCTCTTCGCGGCGTCCAAAATGGGACGGTAGCCTGTACAGCGACACAGATTGCCATCCATGCCGTGCTCAATGTCTTCCATCGTCATCTCGACGCCGGTCTCGCGTTGCTTGACCATCGAGTAGAGCGCCATGATGAAGCCAGGCGTGCAGTAACCGCATTGTGATCCGTGGGATTCCGCGAGAGCTTGCTGCACCGGGTGCAATCCCTGCGCGTCTTGTCCTTGTCCCGAGATCGATCCGACACCTTCAACTGTCGTGATCGCGCACGTATCCATCGCACACAACGGCGCGAGGCATGAGTTGACCGATAGGTGGCGCACTTGCTTGGCTTGCACGTCGTACTTGGACACCATCACAGTGCACGCGCCGCAGCCGCCCTCGCCGCAGCCGAGCTTCGTGCCTTTCAAGCCGAGCGTGTTGCGCAAAAACTGCAGCAGCGTGAGCTCTGGCTGCACATCTTTCTCGGGGATCGCGATGCGCTGTCCGTTCACGTAGAGCAGCAGCTCGTGGCGCACGGGCGCTGCGCTCTTGTCGTACCCCAACGCCGCCGTCATGCTGAAGATGAAGAGATGTGTGGAGGGTGGTGGTCTTCTTTCTTGGGAGGATGGAGGGAGGGTGTGTCTGCCACTATGCGAATTTGGTTCTGCGGGTGCACTCCCAAACACACACGTATGTGGGCGAATGCGCGGAATGAAGCGAGCGAGGGTGCGTGTTGACTGACTGCTTGTTGCTTGATAGAGACCACTGCTGACAGAGCGAGAGTCACCTTTTTCCAAACACCCGCGCATTCAGCGGTATTCCGTATCAGAAGAGGGTGGGGGTGTTAAACAGTTGAATGAAAACACGGTTGATTGACAAAGGAAAGTGTGTAGTAAATGACCGTGTTTTGATTTATTTTTTCTTGTTCGAACAAGAAATACCTGGTTTTGGTGATTAGGGAGCCGTTCGCGACGTGTTATAGAATAATTTACAAAGCTGAGTCGTGTTTTCGATTTTGGATCGGCAGAATGAAAAGAAGCATCCACCTGGCAATTTTCGCATTCAGGCCGGGTCGGGTTTACTGTAGAATCAAAAACGGGCCTGACCCACAAAATCAACCCACACAAAATTAATCATTTTCATCCAATCAAATTACACATTTAGTATTGCGGCTATTTTCAGAATATTTTATTTGTCTGTGGTTTTTTTTGATACAATGAAGGGGTCAGATAAATAATGAGAAAATTTAATTTGTGTAAAGTAAGTGCTAGCTTTCTTTGTTTTGAACAAACTAGCATGAGTAGTACCCAATAGTAAATTTGACGTCGCCCCACCCTGAGTTGCTAACCATCACTCACTTCTCTCTTGTTTTCCTTGAAAAAAGGACCGCTGCTTTCAAACAAAGGCGGCGCTTTCCATACAAACTCATACAAACAAGCAGTTTAAAAATGGCGGGCCGCCACGATGAAGAAGACGACTACATGCGCGGCATCGACAACCGGTCGCAGGGTGACGTAGAGGTGTGTTTGTGTATGGAGAATATGATATCAGGGCAGGCATGTGCGTGCGTAGGTGTATGTGTGTGGACTGCTCGTGTGCGGTGGTAGCGTGACTGATGTCTGTCTTTCGGAAGAGCCGACCCAGCGCTGCGTTGTTTATTTGCCCACGTTGAGAGACTCTTCTTTGGTTTGTTTGCGGTTTGTTTGTGTGACCCACTCGCATTCCCCCACTAACAAGGTGTAAATGCGGCTTGATCGACTGGCTACATCAGGAGTTTGTTACCGGCGTCCCTGACATCGACGATCTCGAGATTTCGGACCATGAAGTGACGTACCGCCGCGCCGAGTTCGGTACTGCGTTCACGACCTCGCGATTTGATTCCCTGGTACGCTCGTTGTCTCCCCCCGCGCACCTTGAACTCGTAGCCATCGAAGCTAACACTCCCATGTTGTTCCCTCTTTGTTTATCGACCCCGTCTTGATTTATATGGATACATTCATTCTCTTCTTTGTTCCATCAGGACACTGCCGAGTTTGTGACCCAGGGAAAAGCCGCAGTCCAGTTCACCACTGCGACGCACCAAAGCAGCGCGCTGGACGATGATGAGTTCGCGTTCGCCCCATCTTTTGTGGTCGCAGAGCCGTCAACATCCCCAGATGCACCCGATGAGAGTCCATTACCAACTGGCGAAGTTCCTGACGCGCGCACCGTCAACTACCACCTCGTGAACCCGTGCTTTGAGTCTGAAGAATCACCTGCCGTGATTTTCAGGACGCTCTTGGAGGCATCGAGAAAATACGACGTGGAGTGTAAAAGCCGCGCTGACTGGACTGTAAGTGGGTGTCTGTTGATGATGGCAGCGAGTTGAGTCGATGAGAGGACCAGTCCTGTTTCATCCCCAAGCTGTGCCTGCTGCTCGCTCTGAGCATGGCGCAGTGAAGGGAATGGATGGATTCGGCATCGCAACACTGTGCCTATGACGACGACCAAGAACTTATGTTGGTGGATTGATAACTCATCGTGCATGGGGGGAAACTCTAGATTGATGCATTTGCCCTTGTAGCTGCTGAAGAAGTGTACTTCAACGTGCAGATGCACCGCCTTCCATTGAAGAGCGTCATCCGCGTGGACTTCAACATTCTTTCTGTAAGTGTTGAGGTCGATAGAGAACTGTGACCGAGAATTGCAGCGTGCTGACTCAACGGAGAGAAATACTGACTGAATTGTTTTGTGGTGCACTGCAGGGTGACGAGATGCTTTTTCTGTCGACGGTGGATAAAATCCTCAAGGAGTGTCGACCAATTGACAAGGACATGAAGAACCTCCCCGACTTCAGGTTTGAGCAGCTCGTTTTTCTCCCCGTCTTGAATCGCATGGTGGCGTTGATGCAGTGAAGAAGGCCAAGATTTGCTCTGCGTTCGTCCAGGCTGCTACTCTTGCTTTTCATTGCTGCATTCACAAGTACCGTGCGTGGTTCGTCTTGTCTGACTGGTTCTATGCATTTTGCAGCTTTGACATTATGGTGGACTGGTCGCAATCCCACGCTGAGTTGTTCCCAAATTCGGTCACAGTGGACGACAAGGAGTTGCAGCTGCTTCTTCAAGAGATCCAGAACACGAACTGCCACCCAACCACGCGATACGAAGCCGCCAAGAGCCTCAAGGATCTGTGCCAGTACTCAAAGAACCGGATCGCAGTTGCAGATATGTACAGGCAGCAATTCATCGAAGGATTGGACTTCATGCTCGCGGACGAAGATGAAGACATTGTCCGATTTGCAATCTTTGCCATCCAGAAGTTCGCGTTGGACACTTCGCTGCCAGCAGAGTAAGTTGATAGCTTGTGGCTTTCTGCGCTCTTGCAATTTGTTTTTGAAGCTGACTCCGTGCTTTTGTATTGATAACACGTACAGTTTGACGTTCCCCGAGTTGCCAGACACTCTTCAACGCATCTCGGCATCTTCAAAGAAGCGTTCTACAAAGAAACTCGCAAGTGAGCTCTACGCCATCGTCAGTCCCGTTAGTTAAGGTAAGAAATGTGTACAAGAGTGAAAAGAGAGAACGCCAGGCGCAAACAGCATCACACAGAGAGATTTCCAGACGGAAGAAGAAAGAGATAGACGAGTTTTTTGTCATGTCTCGACTAACCCGATCACCTGGAATGGAGACTATTGTTATTTTTTTCAACACCAATCGCATTTTGATCAAACATGTCCACTCACAGGGTAACTATGGTACTCGTATCATTCATTTCAAATGAGTGATGTGCGCGTTCGCTTCCTGGACAGCGTTTTCAGTCTACGACGCTAGGTGTGTCGGTTTTGGGCCTCAGAGGGCACCTGGCATGCCGTTGGTGCTATTGCTTCTGGGAAGTCTCACGGTGCTGACACACAGTATATTATGCTGTACGTCCGTACTTTAAAACAATCGCCAGCACTGATGCTGACATGTGTTGGTGTGAACAATAACCTATCTGTCTTTGTGGAAGGATGGAGGTCGATCAAAGTGATAACCAGAGAGAGGAGCTCAAGGAGAGAGTGCGATAAACTCCACGGTGCCAAACGCATCATGACTCGTCGGATTGCATTTGGAAATCCGAATTTCCGAGACAGAGAATGGGTACAGTCCAGTCAGTCAAAAGATACTTTTCCATTTCGGTTTGTTGATGTCAGCGACGCCGCAGACGCAGTGGCAGAAGCTGCCCACGAACACTAGGTAATCTGAGAAAACTCGTTCGTCCACCGCAATGTGAATACTGTTCAGTATGGCTTGGAGCTGGGAGTGCGAACTGCTAAAGCAGTTTGTGATGTTGCATCGAGTTGCTTGAAATGGACTGCGTGTTGATTGCCCTCTGTTACATCATTTGAGGAGCTGCGAGTGCGTAATCTGAGCATTTTTGATGAACAGGGCTTCCTCCCATTATGACCCATTTGTAAAATAGCCCAATATATATATTATTTCACAGGTATAGAAATACATAAAGGTATCAATTTATACGGGTATCATCAGCACCATGAGCATCATCAGTGACATCTCGTTACAATCCGCGCTCATCAAGACTCGGTGCTGGAGGAAAAGCCCTTATTATCCCTTTGAGACACAATATGAGGCACTGTAAGAAACGCTTAGCATGCCAAAAAATCATGATACAAACAATCAACTCATACATACGCGCAGAAAGAGAAAAGAAAATGCAGTTCGGGGTATGCTGCACAAATTGCAAATGATTGGAGGCAATTCTCCACAACTGGTGCAAAGTGGTCATTTTTTCGAGGAATATCTATGCGACACAATTCGAGGCATTATACTTTTTACTTACTATTTGTATTTGTAGTTCGAATTACATTTGAGGATTAACAGTGACACTGTCTCTTTTTTCGAGGTCGACCTCCCTTTGCATGAACGCAACTTTATTGGCTCAAATTGTCCAATTACGAAGATGAACCAGCTGTTTTTGTTTCAGGTCAATCGAATAAAAATTGGCACTTTGAGGAAGCGGCTCTGTTTGGAGCTGACAACCCGAGACAAAACCATCCATAGAAGTCCTTCTCCATGCCCTCTTCAAGCGCTCTTGACCGCACTAAACCTTAGGAAAGCGACGCGCTCCTTCGCATTTACTGACATAGCATTGGTGAGGTGCAGAAGAGTCTTTTTTTTTAAATCATTCATGTTAGCAAGGACGGAAGAGTATGTACAATTGATTAAGCCTGTACAGTTGTCTGTTTAAGGGTGCAACGACTCATCCGGCCGAGCGGCTGACACTATGGCACCCAATTGACCAGAGGATGTCTCTCCCAACCTTTGTTTTCTAATTCACTTCCGTACAAAGCATTCACAGTGTTTTATCAGCCCTGGCGGCGATCTTTCTGAACCGCTTGTGAAATGGTCCTTTTCGAGCCATTTCCTATTTTTGTGTTGGCACCTCTAATTGTGTCTCACTCGCGTTGTGTCTCAAAGGGATATGGTCTTTTTAGACAGCGGACGCGCCGACGCGGCCCACATGCCAAGCATTCGCTGCGTATGTAGAGGGTTCACAGCGTTGTACGCCCGCAGCGTCTGCCTTTGTTCGATCGACACGCTAGCGTGCGTTGTATTAGTTGCCGTCCTGTCTACTTCGTTCATGTTGTTTTCGATGTGGGCTGTTCTTTAGCGGTGACAAGCCCGCCATTTTTTTTGAATTTCAGACAAGTGTGTGTACCCACGGTTTTGGGGAGGTGAACCCATCATACCCCCCTAAACCGATATATTACATAGTGTATCATCTTTGATGGGGTATAGAATAAGACGATGGATCACTGAAATGTATTTCATCAGCACCTCGTTTTGAGAGAAAGATTTTCTTGTGATTGAAGCTCACAAAAACTGGAAGAACAATTCAAGCGAAGAGAGGAAGAATGCGGACGGAGGATCTCATGGCGCGCAAGATGAAGCCGCGCTCTCCATCACCGCTGCTGCTGCTAATGGTTCTGGCGCTACAGCTATCCACCATGGTGTCTATCATCCCTGCGTTCCCGACCCTTGATGCAAGAAGCAGCGCAACGGACCCCCCAGTCTCAACGGAGCTCTTGCCGTTGAACCAAGACGCGAACGTATCGTACACACCCTGCGCCGACCACAAGACGTGCGACGACTGCTTGGCCGCGAGTTACACCTGCCACTTCTGCGAGGATGACTTCCAGTGCCACGCCATCGGCTCGCTGCACGGATGTATCACGGGCATCTCCACGTGCCACCACCTCGACGGTACGGCTTTTCCCAGCTACATGTCGTGCGTGCTGCATGGGTGCATAACTGTTTCAATGGCTTGACGATGTGAATCTATAGATTGCAAGCGCAAGGTGCCGCAGCACGTTGGCTACGGCCCGCCGCCGTCTGTCGTGATTGCTGTGCTGTGTCTGATGGTAACGTTGACGTGCTGCATTTGTGGCATTGCCTCGATCTGCTCGGTCTTTCTGCGACGCAAGCAGCCCAACACGAAGAATCTCTCTGCGGCTGCGATTGCTGCTGCAAAGAAAAAGAAGAAGAACAAGACTGCGCTCGTGTAAGTCTATCTCTATAGCATTCCGCTCTGTATGTGGGTGTTTTATTTGCTTGTGCTCACATTCTCGTCCCAAAAAATTTCGATTGCTATGTGCATTGTCCATAGAAACAGAGACGACGAAGAGCTCGCACAGTCCCAAGAAGAGCCGCTGCTCGCAGAGATCAACGAGCACGAGATCATGTCGTTTGAAGACGACGTCGACAATGCCACTCTCGAGCGATTGAGTGCGCGTCGCGAACGGTACGCATTTCACACACAGTCCATGCCTCTCTTTGTATCAATGCATCAATCCGTTCTAATCGACAACCATTGTTTTTTTTCCTGTGGACTGCATTCTGTAGAGAGCGTTCATTCACGTGGCGATCGTTCTTCATCCGCATCATGTGCATCACCAGCCTGATCACCGTCACGGTGTTCGCGCTCATGTTTTACCCGCGCATGCCGGATTACAACGTGTGCAACCGCGAATTCGACTGGGAGTCGATCCTGCAGAGTCTGCGCAGCCTGCACCCGAAGATCGAGTACCAGGTGCTGATCAGCGCGATCAATGAGAACCGCTTCGGGTTCCTCCTGGAAGAAGGCAAGGCCGACATTTACCACAACAACACGCTCGTGGGCTACTGGAAACTGGACGCGCCGCTGGAGGCCAAGGCTGGCTCGATATCGGACGTGATCGTGCCGATCAAGATCGAACCGGACTACTCGGAGGCGTACGCGCTTTGGACCGCATTCCGGAACAACGAGCTCATTTTCCGTATTAACGCCACCGTCTCCGGCTCGATCACATGGGGCAAACACAAGGTTCGTGCATTGATATAAACTGAAATTGTGCGATGCTCGGTGACGTCTGCTAACCATTTCTAACGTTGTGATTGATGAGCAGATCTATCGCATTTCGACCTCTGTGGACGACATTGAGTTCCTCGTCGGCGCCGAGTACGACCGCGGACTGTGTAAATGCACCGAGTACTTGGAGCCACAGTGAGGGAAAAAATCTCGCTCCTTCTGAGGAGCTACTACTGAGCTTTTCGTTTGTGTGGCTTTGTCTTTCTATATATGTTTGATTGCTTTTGTACACCACTTGCTTGCTTTCTTCCAGTGTCTCTCTCATGTGGCAAGTGCAACAAGGAAACCTTTCTGATCTGTCTTCATGAAGCCATGTTGAATGAACGCAGCATTGAAGCCACGAGGAGCCAGGTACGAGATCTGCAAACATGAAGGAAGGCGACTGCTACATTTCCGCAATGCGCATTGTTTCTCTTATAAAACTGACATGTATTCGTTCTCTCTCTCTTTCTACAGTGTTGAGCGGCTTTCGGGTTTTCAAAGACACACACACCGACGAGGACAAAGACAAAGATGCTTCTGTAAGCCACCCGTATATCCTAGCGTGTTTGTTTGTCTTTGTCCCCTTTTTCCAAGAAAGCCGCGCGCCTATCGTCTTCATACTTATCTGAAGGCGTCGTAACGCTCGGCGCGGTTCTTGGAGTACACAACCTGGCAGAGCTGGATCGTGCGCGCGCGGAAGCCGGCGGCGCAGTACATGAGGTAGTACTCCCACATGCGCTTGAAGACGTCCGAGCGCTGGATCGTGCCGTTCTTGACGTGCTCCTGGAAGCGCGCGTTCCAGCACATGAGCGTCTTGTCGTAGTCTGGGCCGAGGTTGTGCACGTCCTCGATGACCATCTTGCGCTCGGTGAAGAGCAACGCCTGGGCGGTGGACGGCAGGAAGCCGTTCGGGAAGATGTACTTGAGGATCCAGAGCTGGTTTGGCACCTTGAGCGAGCGGTTCGCGGCGATGCCGTGCACCACGGAGAGACCGCCGTCCTTGAGGCAGCGCGCGATGACCGAGTAGTACTCGTCCAAGTTCTTGTAGCCGACGGCTTCCACCATGGCGATGGACACCACGCGGTCGAACTGGCGGTCCATCTTGCGGTAGTCGCAGTACTCGAAGCTCGTGAGGTGCGAGACACCTTCGCGCGCGGCCCACTCGCGAGCACCCTTGAGCTGCTCGTTCGAGATGGTGATGCCCGTGACGTGCACGCCATAGTTCTTGGCCAAGAAGCACGCGAGACCGCCCCAGCCGCAGCCGATTTCGAGCACGCGCATCCCCGGCTCGAGCTTGAGCTTCTGCGCAATCAGGTGCAGCTTGTTCTGCTGCGCCTTGTCGAGGTCCATGATGTCATCGACGCCCTTGTAGTAGGCGCACGAGTACTGCATGTATGGATCCAGCCAGAGCTTGAAGAAGTCGTTGCCGATGTCGTAGTGGTGCGCACCGACGATACCCGCGCGCGATGGCGACTGGTAGTTGAAGATGTGCGCGCCGAGCGCGATGAGCTTGGAGTTCCACGCCTTGAAGAGCTTGCGCTTGGAGTCCGCTGGGAGTGAGAGCAGGCGCGTGAGCACGACGTCGAGCGGCGTCACGGCTTCCCACTTCTTGACCATGTAGGACTCGCCGATCGCGAGCATGCCGCGGTTGACCCAGTCGAGGAAGATGGACTCGTCGTGGACGATGATGTCGCGGCCCACGATGATGTCGGCCTCCGCGAGCATCTTCTTGATGAACGTGGTGGCGCGCGAGCGGAGCACAGGGCGCAGCGCGGCGCGCACCAGCAGCGAGCCGAGGGCGACGCCGCCGACCACGGAGGCAGCGACGATCGCGGTGTTTTGCTTGACGGCGGACATCTTTCGAGGAGACTGGCGAGACTGGCGATGGAACCGGCGGCGGGGCGAGTTGGAAAGTGAAATGCTCTCGGTTGTTTTTCAAAAAGCAAACGTGCGGCAGATTGCTTTCCTCCTCCCTTGCCAGAGGGAAAAGCAAAGCGGACGGTGCGTAGCTGCCCTCCCCCTCTCTGTGTGGACCCCTCCTCGCTCGCCCCGGTGCTGACGTGGTGAGAAGCCATAGGGGCTCCAAGGTTTGCTGGCTGGGGCCAAGGCGGGCAAAGGAGTGGACAGAACACGGGCATGCGTGTGGGATCCCACGGCTCCAGAGCTCCGCGTCACTGGTGCCGTATCAATTCAGGTTCAAAAGGGTATACAGCTTTGCAGGCTAGCTAAAAGGCTATTCCCCAAATCAGGCCTTCAAATAGTCATATCCTCTCCAATATGATTGAACCAGTTTGGAGAGGGTATAACATATTGAAGGAAGTTGATCATTCTCGTTTCCGTGTCAAATTGTTGCAGCGTGTACCTACTTTGTGAGCTATGGAGAGCGAAAAAGATGCGCCGAAGTTGGATAGGGCCGGGTTAATCCTCCTGCGCTGCGCTCTCTCGTTTCACCGACGACGGAGTGAATGGATGCATTTGCATTTGCACCACTTGCAGTATTTGTATTGTGCAGACGTCTCATACTTCGGGTGTGCACCCAGAGGCAACCAGCGTTGCGCTTGCACCAAGGCGAATCATTGCTTTATCAGGCCAAATGGAACAACACGCAAAGCTGAAGTGTGCAGCAATTGCGGTTCCAAATCAAAAGTGCTGCTGCTTTGCTGTCAGTGTAGGTGTACCTACCTGGTGACCCCTCCTCTCGAGATGTCTTCACGTTGTGGAAATGGATCTAAGATCGCAGGTTGCAGATAGAAACCGATGGCTGGAAATGGAAACCGCAGCCATCCTCATTCGACCTTGTTCGGTTGTGTGAGCCTCTCTCGTCTGGTCCTTCGTTCTGCCTCGCTGGAGCGTTGTGATTGGGCTGCTCCTGATTGCTTGTTTGATTGTGCCCTGGTTGTGATGACCCTTTTGAAAGAAAAACCTCACTAATAATGGAAGCGAAAAATCAGGTGTGATGAAAGCGAGGGAGGACACCTTGCTTGCTGGTTGTGCGCTGTCGATTCAGTTTCATATTTTCCAGAAGCAGTCAGTTGTGCTGTAAACAAGAGCAGGTGTTACGCGTTCACCCTTGTGTGGTGTTCCCAGCAAAATCCGGGAGGAAAGTGAGTTCCTTCAGACAAACATATTCCTTGGGCCTTTGTTCACAGTCAACAATCGATTTTTCTCACAAAAACTGCTGCAGGTTCGAGATCAGTACAAACACCCGCGACACTTTTTGTGGGAGTTGGGCGAGCACTTTGACACTTTTGTGTCATGCGCAATATTCATTCGTTGCGGTTGAAATTCTGACAAAAATTCTGTCTGAAAAAGATGACCAATTCTTCACCGGTATTATACCGGTATACTCGGACTTGCTCAGTATCAAACCGGTATACACTAGTAAATGGGTGTTTGGGTGTGCAGCCAAGTCGGTTTTCGCACTTTAGCGAGACAATGTGGGTGATTGGGTGCTTGCTCGCCCAACTTTCTTGGCCGCAAAAAATCAAGACGTGAGCGTGCGCTTAACGAACGAGCAGGTGAAGAGAGCGAGCAATTATGGGAGGCAAGCAGTCGCGCGTGGAGGCGTCGGACGTGGAGACGGAGCTCAAGCACCAGGGCGAGCGCGAGGGAGAAACCACGGCGTCCATCAACCTCACGCCCGCGCTCGTCGCGCAGCTCAACGACAAGTCGGAGCTGAAGCACGCACCAGCTGTCGGTGCCAATGGCGCGCACTTGACCCCAGAGTACGTCACACGCGATCTTCATGTTGTGGACTGAGCATTTGAAGGGATCGTGAGTGTGCCTCGCCTGTTTACTTACGGCTGTGTATGTCTTTTGTGTTGTGCTGTGCGTACGGTCCCGTGACTGCTGTAGGCAGGAAGCGCTTGTGAAGAAGCAACTGCAGGATGCGTACCTCAAGGTGAGTCTCTCCACCTTGCTTCAGCACCGCGTTGTGTAGACGTTGGAAGCCAAGCAAACCGCTTGATTTGTCAGTGGAATAGTTGTTAACATACTGAACGCACTTTGATATGGTGCTGATGTGGTAGGGCGCGGCTGACTTCCGCAAGGATTTTGAAACGAAGCAGAAGCAGCACCAGCAGGAGTCGTCGGTGAAGACGTCGGTGGTGGACGCCGCCAAGCAGGCGCAGCTCGCGAAGGAGCAGGAGGCGAAGGAGAGCGCGAAAGTGCAGCGCCTCGTGGACGAGATCAGCCGGAAGAAGTACCGCGCACCGCTGAACGACGTGCAGTGCTCACCCGAACGGGACGCATGCCTGCAGTGCTATAGAGACAAGCAGAGCAACATCCTGCAGTGCAAGGAGGTCGCCGACGCGTTCATCCGATGCTCTCAGCAGACCACCGAGGTGAGTGAAACCCCGAGCACTGATGAGAGAGCTATTTGTGAAGGAGCCACCCTAACGCAATGTCTGTGTGTGTGAATCTGCGGGTGTTGTTTCATCAGCAATTTGTGAAGGAGAGCTAAAGTAGCGTTGCTTTATGAGGAAGATCGCGCGTGCAGGAGGAGCTACAAAGAAACACACATCTCGCCTTTCAAAAGGAGAGCTGGTCAGGCTTCTATCAGCGATGCTGATTAGCTTAGCTTGTGAAGGTGCGATTCGAAAATGAAATTCTAATGAACACAAAAACAAACACACGAATGTGTACTGCGATGCAAACGAAGTGGCGGATTGCAAGCTCCATGTTGACAAGTGAGCTTTGTTGAGATGACACAACAAAATGGTGAACATGCAGTCCGCACTGAAGAGCTCCATAGATATTCGCGACAATTTGAAGTTGCAAATTGTGTGTGTGTTTTGTCTTTATAGGTGTAGCAAATCAATGGCTTTTGCTGTCAGCATAAATGAAATCTCTGCGCTCAAGATTAGAAGCAGTACGGTAGTAAAGATAATCTAGTTCTTGCGGCCTTCCAGGACGCTTCCAATCATGCCTGGACGCACGTAGTCCTTTGGCTTGCTCACTTCAGCGCCCAAACCAGCGAAGCTGTCCACCTGGATGATGATCTCGCGCGCAGCCTCGACTTCGTCAATGAGCTTCTGCTCGTCCGCGGTCGCGTTGCGCTTCTCCTTGCGCAGCTTGGCCAGGATTGCGTCCGCCTTGACCGCCTTTGGCAACGTCGCGTTCAACAACGCCACGCGGTCGTTCTGGTCCTTGGACACGAAGAGCGAGTCCGAGAGCAAGTCGCGCACCTGGTTGTCGGTCGAGAGCAGGTCCGCGACCTTGCGGATCTGCTTGTCGGTCGGCACGTCGTATGGCAGGCCGAACGGGAACGACAGCGTGCGCATCAGGCCGCCAACGCCAGGCACTGGGAAGTTCTTGCTAATACCAACAAGTCCGTTCTGGGCTTCGTAACAGAGCTGCGTCATGGCGTAGTCAAAGATGATGTCGATACCCTCCACGTGGCGATTGTTCTTGTAGTACCACAGCGCCGAGTAGCCCAAGTACAGGGACGAGAACACGTCCGCGAAACGACCCGAGATCATCTCAGCAAACTTGAGCTTGCCACCGAGCACCAGCGCGAGATCGGCCGAGACCGCAAAGTTCTTTGCGATCTTCGACAGCTGCGACTCGTAGTGCTCCAGCAAGTCGTTCTTCGAGCGCGAGCGGGTCACCGCAGTGCCCAGCGAGCCGGTCGTGTTGGCGACACCGTGTTTGACGAGGTTGTTCACTTCGCGCTTGAATCCCGCGATGTCATCGCCGTGCTGGATCGTCTTGATCAATTCGTACAAGTGCGGGTGGGCGCGCGTGAGACCCTGTCCGAAGATAATCAGCGAGCGCGTGAGGATGTTGGCGCCTTCAACAGTGATCGCGACTGGCAGCGACGAGTAGATGCTCGCCAAGAAGTTGTTTGGGCCACGGCAGATACCGGCACCGCCGAGCACGTCCATGCCGCGGTTCACAGTGTCGCGACCACGGTCCGTGATCTGCTGCTTGCACACGCCACTGATGACCGCAGGCTGCTCGTGCTGGTTGATCATGGCGTTCACCATGTGCTGACCCGACTGCATGATGAAAGCCTGACCGCCCATGACCGCGAGCTGCTCCTGGATGCCTTCCAGCGACGCGATTGGCACCTTGAACTGCTTGCGGATACGCGAGTACGCGCCGACAGCGTTCACAGACACCTTGGCGCCAGCGACAGCGGACGCTGGGAGACTAATCGAGCGACCTTCCGCGAGGCAGTCCATGAGCATGTTCCAGCCGTAGCCGACGCGGGTCTGGCCACCGATGATCTTCTCCATTGGGATGAACACGTCCTGGCCAGTGACAGGTCCGTTCATGAACGGCACCGAGAGGGTGTCGTGACGGAGTCCCATCTGCAAGCCAGGGTGGTTGCGTTCCAAGAGTGCGACGGTGATGCCCTCGTGGCCCAATCCCTTCAAGAGTCCCTGAGGATCCTTCACGTCAATCGCAAGACCAACACACGAAGCAACTGGAGCCAACGTGATGTAGCGCTTGTTGAACGTCGCGCGGATACCCAGAACACCGTCTTGCTCGACGACGACACCAGAGTCGCGCATGGCAGCGGCGTCCGAGCCCGATGATGGACCCGTCAAACCGAAGCAAGGGAGCTGCTTGCCCGATGCCAAGCCCGGCAAGAAGTAGTTCTTCTGCTCGTCCGTACCGTAGCGCAGCAAAAGCTCGGCAGGTCCAAGCGAGTTTGGCACGCACACCGTGACCGCGGCAGGCGGGCTTCGGGACGCGATCTTTGTGATCACCATCGAGTGGCCGTGCGCCGAGAACTGTTTGCCGCCGTACTCCTTTGGGATGATCATGCCCAAGAAGCCCTTCTCCTTGATGAACTTCCACACTTCGAGCGGCAGGTCCTGGTTGTTGCTGACCGAGTAGTCGTTGATCATCTCACACAGCTGCTGCACCTCGTTGTCCATAAAGCTCTGCTCTTCCGCCGAGAGCTTGGCCGAGTACTTGTCGAGCGTCTTGAGGTCCGGCGAGCCCGAGAAAATGTCGCGGTCGAAGCCGACCGTGCCGCTCTCGAGCGCGGCCTTCTCCGTGTTGGACATGCGCGGCATCATCTTCTTCGCGACCTTGTAGAGCTGGCCGTAGACAAACGAGCGGGTCTGCATGGTCTGCACCGCCGAGACGTGCGAGGCGGAGATGCTGTTGGCGGCCGAGAGCGCGCGCACCGAGCGCTTGGACGCGGTCTTCAGGAGCGCTGGAGAGAGCATCGTGGCTGCCTGTGGTCTGGGTGGATGGAGAGAGTGAGAGAGGCGAAGTGAAGCGAAGCGCGCACTGCGGATCCAAATCGGGAATGAAAATGCGCGACGCCGTGATCTTTTGAGAGAGGAAGCGCGCATCAGTTTCTTCACGTTCAACTTCGGCGTGCCAACAAGCCGCCAGAAAAATGTGCGCACTTTGGTGTTTTCATTAATAGCAAAAATATAGAGGTGTTTATTCTATATTCCTCAAATGTATTAAAAGGTAGAATAATCTTCAAGAATATTAAGCACTGGCGCGTCAAGCTTGGACAAAGTATGCGTGGTGGCACAAAATGTGTTTAAAACACTGTGGCCAACACCTCTTTAAGTCTGTTTAGATACGCATTTGCAATTTACTGAGTCAGAAAAGCGTACTTAAACGCTGCTGAACGGTTTCTCTTTCTCTCACGTTCAGGTTCCTGGGATTCGGACGTGGGAAGACGACGTGTGCCGATTGGGGGAAATCCGGTGCTGACGCGCCTGCGTCGATGGAAACCTGATCACCAGACTCACCCACACACAGTCCCAAAGGTCACGGAAACGACCTTCAAATGGCTTCGTTTGTGCCGACGGACGCACTTGACCTGCTTGCTGTTGCTGGGCAGCACACCACACACACACGTTGGCTACCAGCATTGTGGTGGTGGTGGGTGAGGCTTCTCATACACCGTCAACGGCGAGGCAGGCACCCAAGTGGACCAAAAACAAACACATCAGGCGTCGAGGGCAATCAATGAGTTCCAGCATGCAACTGGCTGGGGGCAAGCAATCTGTGGTCCATGCCTCGATGCAAAATGGACCGGACGCAGAGGGACTTGTTGGTGTGTCAATCTCTCTCTCGTCTCTATTCCCTCCCAGCGCTCCCTCGCTCTGCTGCTTCTGGTTCCATCACTTTGAACGACCTCCATCCACACACAAATTCAGACTGAAATGAGAGAGGTATCTGGGTTGTTTCATAGGCATTTTCGGGTGCCCGAATGATCCAAAACACACAACACCAGGTTGTGTCGAGGCCCTCGAGGGACAGAAAATGAGATTCTAAACGTGTCCGACGTGGTACTGTGCCTCGCGCTTTGCATCCCGGTGCCTCTTCTAGGAGCGTGGAGAAAATCAGACCTCCAATATGGTCCATAACAATAACGTGATGATGATGAACCATTTGGACCTGAGTCACTGACAACTCTGCACTCACTCCGAGGGTTGGTATTCATGGGAGGCATGGCGCTCGTGCTTTGCTATCAAGGCAAGGAAGAGCTCGCACAACCAAGAACACCATCACATGAAGTGAGAAGCTTCTCCTTCTCGCTCGCGAGACCGTTGTTCAAGATGCATTCCTCATTCCTCGTTTTTCCCTTTCAAGCGAGAAGCTCCAGCATCCCAGCATCTGTCAATCAGTCTTCGCTTGCCTGGAGCACCATGAAGAATAGTTACCAACTAGCGCTCTCAATGGCTGCGTCTGTGATCAGCGGCGCCGCGCTCGCTTCTTTTCTTCTGCGCGCGTACGTGAAGCCGATCCTGAAGCTCCGAGCCGCGAATCTCGTCAAGAGCATGCTCGTGGATGCCAACATCATCATTGGCCGCGACATCGCAGTGCACGACGACTCGATCTTTCTCGACTGGGCTTCACGCGACATGCTCAGCATTGGCGAGTCGTATATGGCAAGCAAGTGGGACGCGATCATCCCGTTGGACGCCGTGCTCACACGCTTGCTCACGCTACCATCAGACAAGAAGCGCAAGCTCTTCAAGTCGTGGAACGCCAAGTTTGTGATATCGCGGCACGCATGTTCAACTACCAGTCCCAGTCTCGAGCGGGTATAGTCGGTGCGTACCACTACGACCTGGGCAACGATTTCTTCAAGCTTTGGCTGGACCAGCACCACATGCAGTACTCGTGCGGCTACTTCAAGGGCGTGACTGACCATTTTGACCTCGAAGCCGCGCAGGACAACAAGCTGCGTATGATCGCTGAGAAACTCAAGCTGGAGCTGGGTATAAAGGTTCTGGACATTGGCTGCGGCTGGGGCGGACTCGCATGCTGCCTGGCGAAGCACCACGGTGTTCACGTCACTGGCATCACGATCTCCACTGAACAACTCAAGGGCGCGCAAGAGCGAGCAGCGCGGGAAAGCGTCTCGCAGCTCACAAAGTTCGAGTGCCGTGATTATCGAGAGATGAAGCCCCACGAGGTATTCGACCGCGTCGTGTCCATCGCCATGATCGAAGCCGTGGGCTACAAGAACCTCAACGAGTACTTCTCAGTCATCGCGCGCTGCTTGAAGGACGAAGGTGGTATCGCGATCGTGCACGGCACCGCGGCGGATCGGTCGCTCAAAGTGCCGATCGAGCTCTGGATGCTGCGCTATATTTTCCCCAATGGTTTCATCCCGTCGATCGCGCAGACGCTCGAGTTCGCCGAGAGGAAGCTCGTGGTCGAAGACGTGCACAACTTTGGTCCGGACTACGAGAAGACGTTGCTCTGCTGGAACACGCGCTTCCAGCAGCACGTCAAGAGTGGCGTGATCCAGCGGCCGCAAGAGTTTGTGCGCATGTGGGAGTTTTACTTGCTCTACTGCTCAGCGGCTTCCGGACGTGCGTGACGCAGCTCTCCCAAATGGTCTTCACGAAGAAGCGCACTGAGAGGTACGACACTGTCAGGTAAGACAATAACTGACAAATAGGAGCAACCAACCAACTGTGCGAGACAACACGAACGGCGTTATTAACCCCCACCCATAAGCCTATCGAAAATGAATAATACCTGCTGTCACCCGCGATGATCTCCTCCCAATCTGCTTCTCCTTTATGCTACGGTCTCGTTTATCTCGCGCTCGTAACGCAGCTTATCCTGCTTGGCAGCGTCCATCCACGGCTCGCGCTCGTCCTCGCTCATATCCTTCCACATCTGCGAAAGCTTGGCCATCACATCGATCAGCTGTACGCCCGGGTCCATGCCTGCGCGCACTTGCTTGCGCTTCTCGATGCTGAAGAGAACGTACGCGCTGCGGGGCTTCTTCACGTCCTTCAGCTTGGTCGTTGCACCCACACCCGCTTTCTCTTTCCCATTCTGTTTCGTCGCTTCTTTCTTCACGACTTTCCCATTGCTCGAACCTTTCTTCTGCTTCATCGCGGTCGGCGACCACGGAGATTTCGGGAGTCGCGCTTCATTCGACGCTCGTGGCGAGCTGTTGTCCTCGTCCTTCACTCTGATGCTCGACAATTGCGACACATCTGCTGCACCTTCCTGCTTAAGCTTTTTCTTCTTCTCGCTCGGAGGAGACGATGCAGCAGAATTTGGATCTTCTTCTTTCAACTGCCACGCCAGCATCCCCTTGGAGGTATTTGGGATCGGCTCCGCAATCTGTCGAATCTTCTTCAAAACGTACGACGCCTCAAGCTCCTCGCCCTTCGTTTCTCGGATCATCGCAGCAAACTCGAGAGCCACCTTCGCCATATCCATGCTAGTTGCGCGCACAACGAAATCAGCCAGATCGTCAGCGTAGCGGTCCACGATTTCATCCCGTTCATCGCGCTCTTTTCGTTTCTTCGAGCGCTTCGCTTCTCGCTTCGCCTGCATCCGCTTCGCTTCTTTCATGATCAGCTCGTCGACACGCAGTTGATTCTGCTTAAGCTCCTCACGGGCAGCCACAAGGCGCGCATCGAGACTCTCGCGCTGCTTCGCCAATTGCTGTCGCATCTCCTGCTCCTTCTTCTCCTTGATCTCCAGATCGGCATTATCCTTTTCGCAAATGCGCATCAGCGAATCACAGCGTCGTCCAAGCTCGGCGGCAGTTCGCGAGCGCAGATAGTAGTCGAACGCAAACATCTCGAGACTGCAGATTTCTTCTTTGATTTTCTCCCATGATCCGTAGCCAAACTTGTTGACAAGGCACAGCAAGACACGGTCCTCTTCTTCAGTAAACACTTTGCCTCCTTTTCCTTGATAGTTGATCGGCATATCTTCCCACGGATTCGAGTATCGATTCACTTTGCGGGAAGTTTCTTCAGTCAAGCGCTCGATTTCAAGTAGCTTCGATTCTCCCTTTTCGATGGATTTGAGGATCTTCGGCCAGTCACCAAGCTCATCCTGACCGCGAACGAGGAACACCCTCGCGTACTGGTCGACTTCGTCAAATGGTTTTCCCATCTCACGCGCCACAGCTTCGACGTTTGCACGCCCGTATCGAGCCAGAAGCTTGATAAAAAGGAAGAACTGGGGCTTGTTCCAATCGCCGAAGCCTTCACGCAGCAGTCTCTCCTTCTCGTCCAAATCTTCAGCGCTCAGATACTGGGCATGGGGTGGGAGCGGTGGTTTTTCCATCTCCAGTTTCGCTTGCTCGTAGTTTGCGCATTCGATCTCGTGAAGTTCCAGCAAACGCTTGCGGTTGTAAAATTGCCATTCGTCCATGCGAGGCAAACGCAGAGCCTTGGGCAATTGCTTCGACTTGTTGTTGTTGCTGCGTTTACCCTCGGTTGGCACCTGACTTTGACGAATCACAGTGCGACGCTCGCGTTTTCCCATTCCTTCGGCAAAGTTCTTCGCGAACTCAGCCTCGGCGAGTCGCTTCAGTTCTTCCTGGCGCTCTTTCTCATTCGAGTAATCAATACCGTCGTGGTTCTGACAGCCGCCACCATCCAACTTGAAGTCGAGCAAGTCACCCTTATCGTGTGCCTGCATCTTTTTCTTCATCTCCTCCGTTCGCTGTTCACCCTTAGCGAGAATCGCATCAATATCTTCGTCTGTGATATTGGAATCAGTTGCGCGGAACACTTGGTCAGCACCAAAGCGGATCATTTCAAGCATGTCGTTCTTGCTCAACTTTGCTTGTTTCTCCTGCAGACGACCTTGTTGGACAACCATTGCGTCCAGCTTCAGCTTCTGCTGCGCGCGCTCGATGATCTTCTCCTCGACGGAATCGGCAGTGACTAAACGATACACGTTCACTTCCTTCTTCTGACCGATACGATGCGCACGATCCTGCGCCTGGAGATCAGCTTGAGGATTCCAGTCCGAGTCGTACAGGATGACCACGTCGGCAGTGTACAGATTGATACCGAGACCGCCAGCACGGGTTGACAGCAAAAAGAGGAACTTGGACGAGTTCGGACGGTTGTACTCCTCGATCGAGCTCTCACGATCTTCGTACGAGGTCTGTCCATCAATGCGGCAGTATTCATACTGGCGCATTCGGCAAAAGTCTTCCATCACATCTAATATCCGCGTCATCTGCGTGAAGATTAAGACTCGAGAGCCGCGCTGCTTCAGTTTCTTCAGGAGCTTATCCATCAGCACCATCTTACCGCAGTTGTCGATGACGTGCTCGCCCAGTGGATCCAGGTTTCTGTCTTCCTGTCCTTCGAACAAGTACGGGTGACCACAGCACTTGCGCAGTTGCATGACGATGTTTTGAAGCGCGCTTCTTGATACACCCTGAGCTCCTCCCATCACTGTGTTCATGTCGCGCAACAGCAATGACTTGTAAAGAGCTTTCTGCATGTTCGACATGCCGACAAACAAGAGCGTTTCTTTCTTTGGAGGAAGGCTCTTCTCGACGTCAGCTTTCAAGCGACGCAGCATGAAAGGGCGAAGAATCTTGTGCAGCTGCCCAATCATTTGTTTCTTGGCTTCGTCATCGTCGACGTCTAAATTGAACCATTCGTCGAATTCACTTGCAGACGCAAACACATCCGGAAGCAAAAAGTTCAGCAACGCCCACAGCTCGTGGAGGTTATTCTGGAGCGGCGTTCCTGTGAGCAGCAAGCGGTGTTCGGTATCCAACATTCGAACCTGCATCGCACCAATATCATTACGTGTTGGTTAATCTTGTGCGGTGGGAGAGATAGAGAAGGGGTTTCAACAGATAACACACAACGTACCACAGTCGAGAATTGCGAGGACTCGTTCTTGATGCGATGGGCTTCGTCGATGATGAGATAGCGCCACGCGAACTTACAGAGTGCGCTTTTCTCTTTCAAGCACATTTCGAATGTCGTCACGCACACGTCAAACTTGCGTTTCGCGTCGGTCAGTCCCGGGCAGAGCACTTCGTCAATCACGCGTTGACGCTCTTGCTTGTCACCGTGAAACTTGACTGCA
This sequence comes from Globisporangium emineosum, assembly GCA_023334195.1. Taxonomy (NCBI): domain Eukaryota; phylum Oomycota; class Peronosporomycetes; order Pythiales; family Pythiaceae; genus Globisporangium; species Globisporangium emineosum. The sequence continues at coordinate 25,115 of JAASGK010000358.1, forward strand.
CGCAGCGACGGACACCAACGGTTGAACTCGTTGAGCCAGTTACTCAGCGTGGACTTGGGCACCAGCACAATATGTGGCCCCGACATGTTCTCAAACTCTAAAAAGTATCCGAGCACAGAGATCGTCTGGAGGGTCTTACCGAGACCCATTTCGTCTGCGAGAATACCGTTGATACCTTGGTGGGCAAGGTTGATCATCCAGCTCAAACCCTCGAGTTGGTACTGACGCATGGTACCAAACTTGATCACCGAAGGCTGCTTTGTCAGCCGGACCACGTCGTGCTTGTCTGTCAGCAGACTCTCGTCCTCTTCTTCCTCGCTGATGCGCTTCTTCTTCTTCCCGGAAGCCGAAGCTTCGCTCGCGTCCTTTTTGTCTTTCTTCCCCACTTTCCCGCTGAAATGCGCGAAGATGTCGCTCTGCGAGAGCAGATACTTGAGACGCGCAGACGCGATATCGGATTTCTTCTTCGCGAGGTCATCTTTCTGGCGCTGCTCTTCCGCCTTCAGCTCATTACGTTCCTGATGAAATAAAGATAATACGTCAGTGAATGAGCCCAAGAGACAACCAGGAGCAAACAGAACAAGTCAAACGTACGTCAACTTCTTGTTGGCGAATCTCGTCTCGGAGCTTCTTCGCTTCGAGTTGTTTCTCCGTCAGCTCGCGTGGCGCACGCTTCGGCTTTGGCTCGTCTGGAATCTGGTTCTTTAAGGTGAAAAGGCAACAAAACACGGTATTTAGCACTCATCACTTGATAGAAAAGGCCCATGAAACCATCGAAACAACATAAACCCTCCAATACGTACTTGCTTGCGCTCGCGCTTGCCGTCCACGTCTCCGTACAGCTCTTCTCGTTTGCGTTTGCGCTCGTCCTCGACCTCCTGGTCTCGCACGCGGCACTCTTCGTCGTAGCGTTTGCGATCCTCGGCCGCCAGTTCCACAAACTCTTCGCGTTCGACCGCTGAGAGCTGGTGCCAGCGAGCGCTCACCTCTTTCATGATCGCGCCGAGTTCAAACGGCTCGTTCGTCTCGGCTGCGCGCAGCGTCAGCTCGTTCTTGACTTCCGCCATCATCTTCTTCTGGAAGAACGTGAACGCGCTCTTGGCCTTCACCGGCTGGTTCGCCTGGCTCGACGTGTTCTGGAACTGCGCCTCGACCGCGACCCAGTCGCTGCGGTTCTCCTTCATGTACCCGTCGCGTTTCGACATCTTTTACAACGCCTTGTTGTATGTATGAGTTTTCCCTTCTTCCTTGTTTCCGCTTTCTATTTCTTTCGGTTCTGGTCTCCGCCTTCAACACGTGCCACAACTATAGCTCTCGTCTTCAAGGGCAAAGCGACACACGACGATCACGCGCAGTAGACGAAGAGGAGGATGACGAGGGGGAAGTAGCTGGGCGTGTGTACTCTCAGATATATGGCAGCAGACAGGCAACAGACACCCGCACACGTCGGCCTTTAAATCCCAGCCTCCTGAGCTGCTTTCTCGCTTGCGTAGCGTGAGGTTGGCGGGCTTTTTCTCGTTGTCTTTGACCAACAGGGCAGCAGCAATTGTTTCACGATCGATAGACCCGCGCTGGATTACGTACGACCTTCGTGCAACATTTCAGAAGGTGGTCCCTGAAACTGCCGTCAAAATTCGGGACTGGGGTTTTATTGACGAAAGTGGTTAAATGCGTGGTACCAAAAAACCTTTCGATTACAAACCGTGAGGTTTTAACAAAATGGTAACCAAAACGCGTAACCCCTGTGACGTGTGAAGTTTTCTTTCGTTTTACGTCAAATCGTGGTTGCATGGAAGTGTCGAAAGACACCTGGGAACTTCGTTCCCTACCGACATAGCACCACTGATCGAACCTCCGGCCCTTTGAAGGTACTCGGGGCGATCCTCTCCTCGGATCGCGCTCGTCGCCACCTTCCATATATTCGACGCAGCGTTCGTATCTCGGTTCCACAGCCTGGAGCAGGTCTTACACCTGACCAGCCCGTGACCCAAGATGCTCCCGCTCC
>JAASGK010000359.1:0-26958 GCA_023334195.1 Globisporangium emineosum
GAGGGCCGCAGGACTCCTCTGGTTCTCGCCACTGAGACCTTCAGGGCAAGCAGGACACATGGTGGCAATAGGAGAGGAGGCGAGTTGTTTTTGTTTGCATTAATTGATAATCACTTTGCATTTGGACTTCGAGGAAGTAAGTTCATCGTCATCATCGCGAGTGCGATAACAGGGGCGGATTGAGCTCTTCTTCATTCTTTGCGAATGATATAGCACGCTCACCATGGCTAATACACGTGAGTGTGTGCGCTAGGATGAGTCGACAATCAGTGAGGAGAAAGTAATGACGATACCCGGCTCTAAATTCTGCACTTGTGACGTTCTGGAAGTTATTCTTTCTCGCACACTTGGGGAAGTCTGGCAATGCCAGTACTGAATCATGTTGATCGATAACAGCGCCTCCGCTGCCAAGGTGTGGCGTGGTCTAGTTTCGGTGGCTCTGCAGCGTCCTGGTAGAAAATTATCCACAGTTGCTGCAGTGACCGAGCGCTGCTGAGTCTCTCACAACCTACGTAGACACGGAGCCTGAATGATCGCTTCTACGGCAGACACACAACAATAAACTGCACGTGGAAGAGTATCCCAGGCCATCCAGGAGCATCGGAAAGGTGCATTCGATGGACAGCGCAGAAGCGCTCTCACGGAGCATCAGCAAGAAGAAGACGAAGACACTGTTCTGGGCTCACCCAGCACTCAGCTCACTCGAACAACTCTGGGCTGCAGACACCCAACCGCAAACGATACAAAGCCTTAACTCGCCAAGCGCGGTCGGTCGCGGCGCTACGGACAGTGACAGCTCAGGCGGACACCTGGCGGTGGAGACACGACCGGATTAGTGCTGCTCTACAGGCTGTACAATGGACAGACATTCCAAAGATCCGCGACAGCGCAAGCCATGAACGCCAATTACTCTTCAAGATCAAGTCCTTCAGACTCTCCGGCTGGGACTCTACGACGGGGCGCAGTAGGTGCCCACATGGTGAATGCGCCGATCTAGTGGAGTGTGACACGGCGCACATCGTCTGGGAATGCCCAGTCGTGCAGCGGGTTTGGGAGATCACGACACGACCATGGCGAGGCCTGGGGATGTGGGATTCTGATGAGCCCACTCCCTGGGTTTCGTCCATCTTCAGCCTTACTTGCCCGGATGCTACGGCCAAGCTCTGGAACTCTCCAGCTCTGACCAGGATGGGCAGGCTGACAAACACAGCTGCAACGATTGCACACTCGGTGCTGGACTCGGTGTGGCAGGCCCAGGTCCTGCAGGCTTTCGCAACCATCTGACGGTGGGGACACGCGGACAAAACACCCGCGAACCTCATGAACGAACACGCATGCGCGGTCATCCTTCGACGGGCCGCAGCACGGGGAATCCGCGAAGACCTCAACCGGGCAGCATCCCTCGATGAGGAGACGCGACGTGCGACCACCACACCTCTCTTGACACTTCGAGGACTGCTTAGCCAGACACACACCCGCTACCACCGCCAATAGGCGACACCAGTGTCCTCGTGCTCTTCTTTGACGGAGGCTCGAGGGAAACCCGGATCCTGGGGGAGCCGGGGAAACCCTCATAGCAACGGATCTCACCGGCCCTCAAGCGGCAGTTTACTGGGCCGGCACCGTGTCATTCGCGGCTATGACAACGACGAACAACGTCGCAGAATATGCGGGCCTCATCTGGGGCCTCAAGGCGGCCAAGATCTACGCGACGAAGTGGGTTCACGTGGTCGGAGACAGCGCAATGATCTTGGCTCAAATGCGAGCGAATAAACCACCCAGGAACCTGAAACTACGCAGACTGTACGCGCAAGCACGAGTACCAGCGGATCAAGTGGGAGTGCACTCGTGGACACACCACTATCGAGCGAATAACAAGATGGCCGACCACCTTGCCAACCAGGCAATGGATCGCAAGGCCAGCGCTCAGGCGGGACGCCAATCCAGAGAGCTCAAGCACCCTGGCTTGGCACATGTGTAGTTTACTATATGTACGGATATTGGTAGATCTTTTAGAAATCGCTCTCGATCGTTAAATTGCATCCCATATACCTCACTTTTACTCAAGGTGTGGCGTGGAGGGTTAAAGACCTACTTGGAGCTTGTAAGATTGAGAAGTGAGTGACCTGAACTACCTAAACGAACGGGCTGTGCACAAGCGCCTGCAGCTACCGATCCCGCGCGTGCCGATGACTGGACCGTCCTGGCATTAGTCTCGGGCTTTCGCAGCCACCGATCTCGCGCGTGCCGATGATTGGTCTCCTTGCTCGGGAAATCCTACGGGCAACAGAACTCTCCCGTGTGCCAGAAAACCAGCTTTCCTTCAACCCTTGGACAGAAAACTTCACATGTCCACCAAAAGCTGGAAGCAAACTGGTTGTTGGGCATTGACATTTTTCAGAGTCATCAAATTGGTCCTCCCATGCAGACACTCGAACCGAGATGGCTTTGGTTCCAATATATAGCGCTTGGAAATTCGGGAAGTAATCTGGCTCTTGTAGCGAATTGGAGGCATTTCCCACAGAGCACGGCGTCGTCGAGCCGGTACTCGACCGGCATACGGTCCTGGAGCTCGAGGATCTCCAGTGTCTTGTTGAATTGGAGCGCTTGTTCCAGGTTCACTAGCGTCGGGCACGTGAGAGACCAGAGATCCAGGCGTAGCTCCTCCAGTAGAGGAAGCGCTGCAGAACGTGCGAGGACCCCTGCCACCAGCTCAAGCATCGGGAATTTGCGGAACTTGTTGTTGTGCAAGGTGAACGAGACCAAGCGCGTTCTCAGGTCTCCGCGCAGACTCTTCAGTAGTTCTTCAAGCACGGCTTTCACGAAAGAAAACTCCTTCATGCACAAGTGCTTCAGCAGCGGACAGCTCGAATTGATCGCAGAGATCACCTTCTTGCACTCTGGATTGAACTTGGCGTCGTCAAATGTGAGGGAGTGGAGCTTGTCACCAATGCTGTGAAAGAGATTCGCGAGCGCCTGTGTAAAAGTCTGCTTGTGCTCGATCCACTCGAGCGTCATGCTGAGCGCCTCGGTTTCACATTGTTCATCTTCGTAGATCCGCACGATATGCTTCGATTCAACCCATCCCAGGCCAACGCACGAAACCACGACGCATAGCCAACCAGTCTTCCCACAGATCGTCTCTCAGCTATTTCTCTTCGTGGAGTGTCCTAATCACATCAGCAGCAACAGCTGTCGCTTCTGGGGGCTTGTGGATCTTCGTGCCTGACGCCACGACACAGATCATTAGGCTATCAGAGACCCATGTAGCATCATCGTTGCCCACACAAGAGACGAGCTCCATTGGGCTCTTGAACGTCTTTATGAACGCTTCAGCGTCCGCGACATCAAGGTTTGGATGACGGAAGCCGAGCTTTCGCAGCTTGAAAATGGCGCTACTTGTGAACCGCCGAGACCGAGGGTGGAAGATTCCAAATGTAAGCCATCGCCAGATTTCCTGCTTCTCGTTGGACGGTACTTTGAACAGCTGGAGGTCAAAATAGAGCTCTTCTGCCACGCACCCATACCGGAGAGCCGAACAAACCGCCGCAATTTGCTGCGCTCGAAAGGAGTTGTCGAACTTCACTTGCTGGAGCGCATTCCGTGGACAGGCGGCTTTCCTTGTCGCCTGGGCACCAAACGCTGCATTAATCAAAGTGGCGAGTCCCTCGCGCTCCTTTTGCTCATGCTCTCTCCATGACATCAGTTTGAAGAGGATCGCGGAGCGAATTTTGTAGATTTTGTTGTCCCGGAGAAGTTCGTTTGCCAGGTCTATCTGGCTTGGTAGTCCATTACCGAGGGGTCAATGCCGTGCAGAACGTAGTGGCGGTCTTCCGAGTGCGTAAATACATTGCGTAGAAGCGTCACGAACGGCTCTGGCGATTCACTATGCGCTCCTAGCCGAATTGACGTGATCTTCACGCCAATCTGGAGGCCAATCGCATCACCTTCAGTGGCACCTTGAGGGCTTAAGCTCTTCGTCGCGAACGCAGTCAGCCTGGACTCGAGCAGGTCCTCGAGCTTGAGCTCGACTGCGAGCTCTAGGAACGTCAGCGCTTCGAGCACCCAGGGCGAGATGTTCCTACCCAACAGCGACGCGAGCGTCGCATCCTGCCAGGATTCCTTTGTCGCCCACATGCGGTACATCATACCAGACCAAACACGCACACCCATAAGTGCTTCTTGCGCTGCTTGTTCTTCTCGCTGGCCAACAGACTTCCATTGAACCGCTGCGAGAAGTTCACGAGTGTCATAAAAGCCGAGAGAGCGGCCGTCACCTGGTCTTGAGCCAGAGAGGCGTCGCTGGCGGTGATGAGCAGCTCGACAACCAGTCGCGCCGTCGCGAGGCGAGTGTCGTCGTCGTGGGGACGAACGCGCGCAGCAGACCGTGCAGAAGGGTCGTTATTTCCTGCAACACGCGGTCGCACTCGGCCGAGCTCGGCGGCTCCAGCGCAGCCACACGCGCCATCGTGAGATGAACTCGCTTTTTTTGTAAGTCAGTGATGTTGCTGCAATAATGTGAAAGGTGGTCAAGATCAAGACCACTTGCTTGCCCATTCATCACCCGGTGTTCTGATTTATTTTAATAATCACGACGAGGATTTTGGCGGTAAAATCCGATAAAGTACGATAAAATACATGCCTTAATTTCAGTAAAGATTGGTATCGTATATAACCGCACCACTACTGTAAATGGTTTGATATACTCCTACATGTCGGATATATGCCTCATTCATCCGTCGAGGTATACCACTCTCTCATTGATGGCTCTCAAAAGCTCACATCCATTTCGCACTCAGTGCGCCTGATAAAGCCAAAGCAGTCGATCGCGACGATGGCCACCGCAGCAGCAGCATCGCTCCTCCGCCGCAGCCGCAGCCACCTGCAGGCGCGCGCCTCGTCCTGCGCGCCTTTGGCCGCATGGGCGCAGAGCGGCCGCGTGAGTGCGCCGTTCATGGTGCCTGGCGTCGCCGCTTCCACCTCCAGCATTGGCACGGTGCGCACGAAAGTGAGCGAGCGCGCGCAACGTCGCAAGAACCTGCGCAAGATGAAGAGCGACGTCGAGAAGGTGCCGCTGCTCAAGGACACGCTGCGCAAGCTCTACCTGCGCACGCACCCGGACCTCTTCGGCCAGTACCCGAAGCAGCAGGAGCAGAACGAGTCGTCGTACAAGGAGCTGCTCGGCATCCTCGACTCGATCGAGAAGAACAACGAGTTCCCGCCAGCCAAGACGCTCGTGCTTCCGTTTTCGCTCAAGACCCCTGTCGATGGCGTGTTCAAGGAGGTGGCGCTGCACTTGCGCACCACCGGTGGTGCTTGCAACACTCTTGTGGAGGAAGCGCTCGGCAAGTTCTTCGTTGACTGTGGCCTCCCGGGTGTGTTCCAGTGGGGCGAAGGAAGCTGGGGCAAGGCGCTCGGCAAGGGCAAGGTGCAGAACTCCAACTTGGACTTTGAGAAAGAAGACGAAGAGGCCGAGCAGCGCGAGCAGGCTGCTGCCGCTGAGAAGGCGCGTCGCGAGGCCGAGTACTCGGCGCCAGCGTACAACCCGGTGGACCGCAAGGCGCCAGAGGACAGCTCGATCGAGCGCATTCTGAACGAGCTCAACGACGTCTTTGAGATCATCGCTGCGGTGCCGCTGATGGACGAAGAAGAGTACGGCGAGCTGCGCGTGTACTACGAAAAGGGCCAGGGACTGGACGAGATCGACGCGCGTGGCTACAACATCAAGGACGCGACGCACTTGATCTGGGAAGGCGAGCGCGACATGAACGTGCTCACGGCAGGCGTGGATGCGGACTCGGCGATGATCATCCAGCGTATCCTCATGCACACGCTCGCGATTGAGCAGAAGGTCAAGGAGCTGATCGAGAAGGGCGTGATCAACCCAGAGGACGTCGCTTCGGACGACGAGGACGATGATGAGGAAGAAGAGGAAGAGTCGACGACGACCACCAGCAAAACCTCATAAGAGCAGAAGCACAAGACAACAAAGCAAACAATTAGAGTGCGAGAGGAAAGAAGGCGGGTGGTGAGCGAGCAAAGGCGCCGGTTGCAATGTTGCAGCATCCGTTGCGCCTGGCAGGTTGAGACCGGTTAATAGAGCACCAAAGACAGACAGATCCGCCCGACTGGGTTATCCAAATACATGTAACAACCAGAGAGAGAGAGCATGCACTATATCTGGATAGTAGGGCTTCAGCGCTTTCCATTGACTTTGGTCCAAGCAAAGCATGTTACTCGCTGACCTCTTCATGAATACACAACTACACACACACACAATGTTGAAGTTGCTCACCCGGGCTCTGTGGCGCACGCAGAGTGCTGGGTGGCCACAAGGGATCCAGGAACGCTCCGAGGAGATGGCACTTCCTGCGTTTCCAGAGGCGGACCTGCTAGGGACATGGGTCCTTTTTGCGGTGCGCCATATCGAGCACTTCACAATGGTCTCAAAGAGCTGCATGTACGCTGGTGTGTACATACTATCCAGATAGGACGTGTATATAATACAACGCGAACGAAGGAAAACGAATCACCAGAATGGGACTTTGCTCGCAAAAGCTGAAGAGCATGGGGATTGTCTTGTTGTCCAGTTCGTTATTCGAGCCCATGTGTTTGGATTCGAGGGGCTCCAATGTATAAAATCGACGTGGGATCAAAAAGGGCGCGTGCCCATTTTAAAACACTGTGCGGATTTAATATTAATGTCAAATAAAAAACACATCCAAATACTATTGAGTGCGGAAATAAAATTAACATTACAGTGGATAAAACTGAATGGTACTGTACTACCACCAGATGGGAAAAAGTTTACCATAAGATCCACTTCAACTCTGAGACTTTGATCATTTGATCGATGATTTATCCATCCACATGGCATTTTCGCTGCATTCCCAGTAAAAGCGGTGGATTGGTGCGTCATTACTCAAGCAGATTGCTTTGATTACTTTGCTGGTCAGAGCAATCCTCCGTCGCCACCCCTCTCGCCTCTGCCCAGCCTTCCCCCGAAGTCCAAAACTGACTCTGTCAGTGTTCCGGAGCTCTTCGTCTTCCGGTCTGAATTCTTCAGCTCAGCTCACTCATCCACTCACCGCGCTCTTTGCTGTAGCTCATTCTCCATTCCCCGCCTCGATCCCACCAGCCTTCTCGACCTACGCTCCAGCAAGTCAACTTGATTCCTCACACACCAAGCCATGAAGTTTCTTGTCGCCAGTGCCGCTGTTGTCGCACTCGGCTCAATGCTCGCCTCGCAGTCCGTTGACGCCCACGGATTCATCTCGGAGCCAAAGGCGGTGTACACCGGCGGGAGCAGCTACACGAGCTTCAGCGCGGAGATCACGGCGAGCGTGAACAAGGGCTTCTCTGGACGCCAGTTTGGACGCAGCCCCGAGCAGAACGTGGCCGAGTTCACGGCAGCGTGGCCGAGTACCGGGTACACCTCGCTCAAGCAGATGATGGACGCCGCGGTGCCAGGCTGCGGATACACGGACCCGAACGCTGCACCCGTGGATGTGAGCAAGCTGAGCTCGATGAAGTACCAGAACAACGAGTACAAGGAGGGTTTCCTCAACTCGCACCATGGCCCATGCGAGGGCTGGATCGATGGGACCAAGGTCTTCCACTACGACGACTGCGTCAAGAGCTTCCCAGGCTACCCGGCGTCGATCCCCGTCAACTACTCGTCGTGCAAGGGCACGTGCCGCCTCACGTTCTACTGGCTGGCGGTGCACTCATCCAAGTGGCAGGCATACAGTAAGTCTTCGTGAAGGGGTTGTATCGCATCGCGTCGCGACTGTGTTGTCTAACGCGGTATGCATTGTCTGCTGTCTTTGTTGTAGAGGGCTGCGTGCCAATCAAGAACGGAAGTGGTGGGGGCAGTACCACCGCTGGCGAAGCTGACAAGGCCACCAGCTCTGCCAGTAGCAACAGCAACAACAACAAAAAGGCTCCGAGCCCAGCGCCAAAGAACAACAATAACAACAGCGGCAACGAAAAGGCGACGCCGTCGCCGAGCATCCGCAGCGCTGGCACCAACTCCTGGGGGTTCTAAGGTGCTTATTCTGGCTCAAAGTGAAGGGCGGGTCAAAAGCGTAGACCTTGCGAAAACTGTCTGTGAATATGAATGTTTGGATGTGTGAGAGGGAGTGAGAGCACCGCCAGGATTAATGAATACTGAATGAATGGCAACTAATAATAAGGTTTCGTATAAGTTCAAGTGTTCAAATTATGGCAAATTGTTGTCTTGTTTAATATGGCTCGGAATGAAGGTACTGATATTTGATACCGTCCTAAGCTAAACTGTGAGCACCGCCAGCGCTGTGGCAAACGTGCAGAGTGCCAGCGACATTGTTGTACTCGCAGCAGATGATGCTGCTGTTGTTGGAGTCGGCGATGGGACTGCCGATGCTTTGGTGTCATCGCCTCCAACAACATCAGATTTCTTTGATGAGCCTGGGCCTGCGTGCGAGCCCAAAGAAGCAGAGGCTGGTGAGGTTGACGTTGCCGCGAGTTGGTTTGGAGGTCCAACGCCGAGGGGGTTGTTGATCGGCGCGCATTGCTCTGCGAGAGGTAAACAGAAGATAGCGGTGCTCAGTTAGGACTCGTCCATGTGAAGTACTAGTAGTAATAGGCAAGCGGTCCATTCTATAGGGCACACAAGTACTTACTGTAGATTTGCCAGACTGGTTCGTGGAGCGCGAGCCAGTAGTACGTGATGATGCAGTCGTCTTTGCAAACCGAGTAGTCGATCGGGAACATGGCCGGGTACGCGGTGGTGTAGCCACGGCAGTCGTCGGCGTGGAACATTCGGGTCTTGTCGATCCAGATCTCACACGGGCCCTACAGATACAGACAGTGTGCATGTGAGACTCCCGTACGAATGGCGCTATAGCTCAAAATTTGCTATGCACTGGAACTTACATGGTGCGTGTCGACGATGCCCATCTTCTTCTCGTCGTTCTGGTACGTGAGCTCTTTCATCGCGCTCACGTCCACGGCCGGCACGTCGATGCGCGTGTTGGCGCAGTCTTTCACAAACATGTCGGCAAAGTCCTTGAGCGTCGTGTACGTGGTCTGGTCCTTGAAGAGCTCCGTGAACTGCGCCACGTTCTTCTCCGGTGACGCGTTCCACTTCTTGCCGATCCATAGCGGCACCCCAGCGCTCTTCGCTTCCAGCAGAAAGTCGTAGTTCGTGTAGTTCGCCTGGAGGATGAACTGAGCCTTGGGCGACGAGATGTACCCGTGGGCGTCCACGGTGGTGCTGCTGAAGAGTGCGGCGGCGCAGCTCAGTGCGAAGGTGGTGTGTTGCCAGGAAAGGATCGGCATCTTGGAGGGACTGGGAGCTCCGGGGATCGGGTGGAGAATGAGACTTGAGGGGCAAATTGCAAAGTGGGGGAGACAAGAAGACTCGCTATTTGGTGGAGATTCTGGCTGATTGATTGAGAGAGAGCCTGATCGTCAGTCTGTCTATCTATCGAGATCATGCTGGCAAGTCTGTAGATGGAAAGGTGTCCTGCCAAATTATATGTTCCCTTTGGCACGCCAGCTGCTCCTTGGGTCACCAACCACCCTTTCCTCCCGTGGAGGGTCGAGAGAGAAATCGGTGCTTTTAGCGGACCTCTTCCGGTGATTTTTGCGTTTCCGAGCTCTCGGAGCCATGAGTTTTCCATTTTCTGCTGGACGGCAAATCAGCGAGAACAAGTTAGTAATGGACACTTTTGAAGGTGCGACAGTAGGACGACTCGGGTTTTTTCTCTATTGTATTGGGTGTCTTTGAACTCTGGAATAATGGAACATCTTGTGCTATATATCGGAAATATTGCCTCACTCTCTCACACACACGGGCCGGCCTTGCTTGAACGTAAGCTCTATGCGTGAAGCACCATAGAAATTGGCCGCCGCCAACACGAATCACTTTGCATTTGCTTGTGTCGAATCGCAAGCGTCCTTTTCTGACCATACACACTATCACTATCAGTGAAATTCAAGCTGGAGCTCCGCAGTTTCTGTATCGTTTGCGTCACGCAAACGCGCAATGTCTGATTGCGATCGCCAAGGCCTCGCATATTGCGATGGATGCTGCTGTGCTTGTTTGTTGTTGTGATGAGCCACGGATCAAATCAGTTGCATGAGTGGATAGATAGAGGCTGTCGTCCCAGGCTGAGTGGAGTGCACGAACTTCTTCATAGCTCTGTCATTACGTACTTGTCCAATGGCGATATGGTCCATTCGTCCGTCAACACAAAATCATCTTACGTAGGTACTATTTCAATGTAGAACGGAGAATGTGATCACACAACATCGTATTCCTGATTTCAAATTGTACTTTACGCTCTAAAAGAAATGAAAGGCTACTAAGTTGTAGAAACTCACTTGAGGATGTCTGCTCGTTCTCGGTGGTGGTGCTCTCCCTCCGATCTCACTTTGGTCCAATCGCCACCACTGGGCCAAGGAGCTGAACGGAGTTCGTGTGGCGCACTGGGGTCATCGTTGCCTCTGAACCATCAACGGATAGACTCGACGTTCGTATTACTCGCTGCTGCAACTGCTTCCACTCCACGTAATCGTACTCGACGTTGCCCGGGATGCTAATGAGTTCATGCGGGCTCCTTCGCGTGCGAATGCGGCACACAAGCCGGATGCACCAGACGAACACTGCGACCATCCTGCTGAACAGGAACAGCATCACGTACAACTTGACGCGATACACTCGACCCAAAGCTGGTCGAGAAGCAGGCGGTTCTGGAACTTGTAGTGGTCCCAGAGCAGTAGCTCGCAGGAGAAGTACACATGTAGAGCAGCGCGGCCATCCGTGTGGCCAGCACGGAGAGGAGCTGCCACTGCGAGCAGCTTGTGAATGGGATCACAAACGTGGTCGTGATGACAAGTCCCGCCACTGAGCCCCACTGAAGAGCTTGTGGGTACACTTGACCCTCGGGTGGACTGCAAACACCGAGAGCGCAAAACCCAGGATGCCTTCGCTGTATAGAAACTGCAGCTGCCCCAGTTGTGGAGCGACATGCACGTGGAGATCAGGAGTCGCGGAATCAGCGTATTTGACGGATCAAACGTCTGCGAGTCGTGGACGAAACGCATCTGGAGTAGGTTCCAAGGCGGTTAAGTCGGTTCTCCGCCTCCTTGGCTTGGAGAGTGGGCCACAGGCCGCTGCAGCTAGAGCGCGATTCGACACCTGCACCCGATCGACTGCGTCCACGTGGACTCGGGATACCTCCGTTGTTTCTTCAAGATCTTCGGTTTGCGGTACACCAAGCGGATCATCAATGTGACGATCGTGTCCATGGCGTTGACGAGAATGTCCTTAAACGTGAGCCAGTGCGCCGCTCCCATGACGAAATCCTGGTAGTGCGCTTCATCAATCGCGTCAATTGAGACCTCTGCTATGAGCGCAAGCAGATAGCAAATCGCAAGGAACATGAGATGCTTGACCGTCCTCGTCGGGTTGAATGCTGGGAGTGTCTCGGTCGCGACAAATTCATAGAGTAGTTGCTGGGTAGACTCTGGACCTGGATCGGGATGGATCATTCGTTCTGATGCTCTTGGATTCCAGGAAGAAGTATGCAAACCACGGAAGGTGGTCGCAGCTAGCGGCTCATTTTAGGACGCTCATCGGGCACTTTCGCTCTCTCCGATGCACAAATAGCCCAAGCAGCTCATGCCTCAGCCGTTCAGCCGTTCACACACACATACACTGGTGGAAGCATCAATCAACTCGGTTCACCTACCTTCCTTCTAAGACGATCCTGGAGGGGGTTCGGTATTCTTAGCGGCAGTGGTGGTAACCAGAACCCCTATTTTCCGCACTCCATTTGGATGAATGTCGACACGGTCCGTCAGTCAAATCTCACTCCCACTACGGTAGTTCGGCTAGCATATCGCTCGGAATGAAAGCATCCATTCGTGCATCGATTATTTGTTGTTGCTGCTGGGATCTACCTGGCTCCCAGCACCCGGAGCGACTGAAGAACCAGGTCCACCAGCCCCAGCAGCAGTGGGCACGCTCTGGTTGCTCGAACGCTTCTGCGCTCGCTGCGCGTCGATGCGTCCCTGCACAATCGCAGTAAAGTCCACCATGTAGGCGGCAACCACCTCCAGGTCGGCCATTGCCTTGAGTCCGTGTTGGATCACGTCGGCTTCCGAGATGTTATTCGCGTTGGTACTTGGCGCCGACGACGATGAATCAGGTTCATTGGTCGGAGTTGCAGCGCTTGATGAAGTTGCCTCCGCGGCCGCAGCTGCCGCGTTGTTGCTGCCTTCCATGTGCTTGAGGATCTGGCCGTGGATGCCACTGGTACACCTCTGCAACAAATTGCCAATCGCCATGACAATCTGGCCCAACGCCAGCGTCTTCTGAGTCGTCATGCGCATACTCGCGTCTGCTTCGTGCTGCAGACGGATCGTCTGGAGCTCCTCGGTCTCTAACTCCCTCTGCAAAGACGCGATCCTATTGTTGAAGTTGAGGATCTCGTTTGCGCGCTCTTTCTGGAAACTCGCAAACTCGAGGCGCTTGATCTCGTTCTCTTCTTCGTGAAGCACTTGGTTCTGTCGCAGGTCGCGGTTCGTCTCCTTCAGAGTGTGGTGCCGGTTCACGAGATCCGCGACCTCCGGGTAGTCCTCGGGGACGGTTTCCTGCACAACCTCCAGGTACCGCGTGTACTTCATGTTCTTCTTCACTTCGTTGCCGAGTTTCTCGCTCTCGACCATGAGCTGCTCCAGGTGCTCCTTGAGCTTCGCGACTTCCTGCTCTTTTGTCAACCGCTGCTTGATCTCGTCATTCGCACGTTTCACTGCACGATTGCGCTTGGACTCGTTTTCCTGTTTGCACAGGTAAGATAGAGCAGTTCAAAAGCATTGAGATCTCGCCATTGGGGTATTTCACGTATGCAGACAGCCTTAACGTAAGTACAAACCTGGAGAAACTTGTTGAACTTGATCAGTGACTCTTGCAGCTCGAGGTCTTTCTTTCGCAGTCCTTCTTCTCGGCGATGGAATGCGTCCTGTGTGTTTGAAAGTGATGTGAAGACATGGTAAGGTTACAAATTCTTGTGCAGATAGCTCACGGGCGCACATGTTCATCTTTCGAACCTCTCGGCGCGCAAACTCCTCTTTTTGAGCATCAAGGGCCTCTTGGACCTCGAACATTTGCCTGCGCTTTTCGAGCAAGCGGGTCGCGGGGGAAACGTGATCCAGCGTCAGCGTCTGCGGCATTTTCGATCTCCTATCCAACACACAATCAGTTCATCGTGCACAGTGAAAATGTTAGCAGGGATCTGAGACGCTCAGGTGCAGAATGCGAGGCGTACCTGTTCATGATCATCGCTGCTCCAGCGCTGCTCAGCGCGCTTCCGCGGGACTCCATTGCTTTCTGTTGGCAGCGTGAGCTTCCACTATGCTTTGCTGGCTGCTTCGCGGTTTGTGACGTCGGCACTGGGCTTCGAGTCGCTGTTCCTGCCGATTGCTGCTCGCAAACTATTCTCGACGTACGAGAGAGCTTGTCTATCTTTACCTTCTTTCGTGTAACCAGACATCGCTTATCTGTGAGACGTGAGTCTTCAATCTGAATACAAGAACGAGTTACTTCGCATCAAGAAACCCAGGGTCTTTTGTGCATAACCACAGAGAATACCGCGTTGATGGGTATTCACTCATCCATTTTGAATACAACTGGTTTGTTCTTGATCTCCATGTGAAACTCTTGAAACCCGTAAATTGCAGCCTTTCACTTCTTCTTTGACCCAAAACCCAGAGTTGCGAGTGTGGTTTTCTTCTTCGTGATCTTCTTCGTCGGCGTTGACGTCGCTTTCGCAAAAAAAAGTGACGCTGTTGGCTTCTTTGCGAATGAAGTAGCTCCTCCACTAGGCGCAGATTTATTCTTCGTCGCTCGACTCTCCACTGCGGACCGCAGGCGCTTGCTCTGGATCTTCGCATAGCGCACTTCGTCGTCGTACGTCGTGAAGAACTGGTCGATCCGCGTCTGCACCCCCCGTCCGGCACTCGCAGCTTTCTGCAGCAACGGCAACAGCACACCGTCAGCTTTCTGCTGATCCCAGCCAAACGTACCCTTTGTGTACTCTCGCAACACAGTCAGGTCTGGCAAACTCCACGAGAAACGCGCGTCCGAACGATCCACCTGCGGCTGTTTGTACGCCTTCACCACCTGGGCATTCGGGAACTCGTCACCTAGCTCCCAATTGCGGCGCGCACTCGCGTGACTGAGCTGAAACCGCTCGCGCACATCCATTTCTGCGATCTCTGTGTCGCTTTTCTTTGCTTTCTTGTCCGCGACTCTCTGCGCTTCCTCGGCTAAATCAAACGACTGCACCCACTCCTTAAACTCCTGGAGTCCATTGATCCCTGGATACGCGTTTACAACCTCCGTGGCGTTCACAATACCAATGCCTCGAATGCCGTCCGTGTAATCGCTTCCCAAAAGCAGCGCCAGCGAGATCATCTCTTCCTGGGAGAACCCGAGCTCTTGCTCGATATCTTTTGCAAAGAATGCTTCGACGAATTTCTGGTTGTGGAAAATGTTTTTGTACACTTTTCTACCGCCAAACGGGAAAATGTCGCTATCGTCTGTGATGATCCCGTCCACGAGTCCGAGTTGCTCTAGTGCGGCACACTGCGCTTCCGCTTCCATCGGACACACGAGGAACGGGACGCCAAATAATCGCAGCAGCTCCATCACTTCTTCCACCATGTCGTCATTGAACCCTTCGACATCACGCATTTGTCGGTTGCGAAGCTTTTTTAGCTCTGTTTGTTCAGATTCGATCGCTCGGACGTCGACAATTTCTTCACGAGGGGCTGGTTGTGCGAGTGGTGAAGACTGCGCTGGAGGAGGGGGGGAGTACTGCAAGTACCTTGATACGCGAGGTTTGTCAAAATCCTCGGCCATGGAGTTCGCAATCGCCATCTGCAACTGTTCATCTTCGCCCACGACATCAGCACTTGCATCAAGAGAAGTATCAACCTCACCTGCTTTCTCCTCATCAATATCAATTACAAGTGTGTCATCCTTGTGTGTCGGCGCAGTCGACTCCTCAGAATTGGTCTCTTCAGATCCTTCTCCATCTTTGGTCTCCTCCTCTTTCTCCTCTTCAGCAACTTCAATCGCTTCTTCGAATGACGCGCCATATCCACGATGTGAGCTTGATTTCCCGGTGATTGGATGCTCATTTTCAACAAATTGCTTGTGCTGCAACGAGTGAGCAGCAAGCGCTCGACGAACAGCTCCAGCAGCCCATTGTCTGTGTGGAACAGAGTTCAAATGCACGACAGCAACATCAGTACTAACCAATGAACCAAAATACAGCAGAGAAGAATGGAGCAGCATACTCACGTGAGATTCGATGCGGTTGCAAGCGCAGATTTGAGCGCCTCTCCTCGCAGTTCCTCCAAATCGTCCTCAGCTTTTGCATCTTCCAGTTCATTTTTCAACGACAGGTACATCTCGTCATTATCGTCGAGAGCTTCTTCATCTTCATCAGTATCCTCGAGGCTCGCCGTTGCACTCATCGTCAAATCCTCCTCACTATTGGATTCCGCAAATGACGGAGATTCTTGCTCAGGAGTGCCGATCTTTCGCTCTGCATTGTCAACTTCTTCCCATTCGACGTCATCATCATCTTCTTCATAGCCAGCAGCAGCAGTAGGTGTAGTTGCAGCAGTAGGCTCCAAGATACTTTCTGTACTCACTGCCAGGACTGCACTTTCGGGTACATCTCGTGGTTTCTCATCGCTGACTGGCACAGCCTCTGCAGTGCCACCTGATACATCTTCCCAGTCTGCACAGTTAACAACAATGATACATATCCGGCAAAGTCAGGGAAAGGAATCTGTCAACATCCAACACAGGCGTTTTGATCCACTTACCGACATCGTCCTCGTCATCACCAGCGTTGTCAATGGGTGCTGCCTTCTCGTCACCATGTACTGGCGGCGCTTCTTGCGCGGGCTTGTCCTCCTTGGTCGTTTCAAACATCGAAGCAGGAAAAATCTCGAGAAATTTGTCATCTGCAGCCTTGATATCGTCCATCTTGAAAGAAATGGTGATGTTCTTTTCCTCTTTGAGAGCGCTTTTGTCAGTCTTCTTCATCTTGTCAGCAACGCCATCGTTATTATCTCTCTGGTCTTCAATCTTGAGTCTTTTCCGTCGCGCTCGCTCAATCGCAAGCGTTGGCTCAGATTTTGCCTGCGTCTCGTTCTTTGTGATCCACGCCGCCGCTGCTTCCTGAACCGCCCACTTCCGTGTCTGCTGACGCTCGGCCTGCTTCGCAAATTCCTTCACTGACGCGACGGAGAAATCCGTGTCTGTAAGCGTCCGCTTGCCAATCACTCCATCGCGTTCATCCCGGTGGTGTTTCTTTTTGAATCGATCCAAGAGCGGGAAACTGTTGCCGTCGTTACCATGGTGATCTCCAGCAGCAGCACTTGCAAACATCACCAAGCGCCTGGCCTCGTCCTCAAACCGTTCAATCTCGTTCACCACACTCAGCTCGTCCTCCTCCACGTTTTCTTTTGAATCAAATGCCGCTTGCTCTCCCTCTTGCTTGTCACAATCTTCTTCGCCCCCAAATTGATCCTCGGACGCGTTCTTGTACACAAAGAACCGGTCGCTTTGTGACGCGATGCGCTTTCCAGGCCCAAATTTCGCACTCTGTGGGGAATTCGCCAACGCTTCGGTTTGCTTCTCTCGGTTTTTCTTTTTTGCCGCGTCAATGCGCTTGTGGAGCGCGGTCGTCGCGAGAAACGACGAGATCTGCGTGTGCGAGTACGCCTCGGGCTTGCCGGCGAGCGGGATGAATTTGTTGCGCACTTCCTGGCGGCGGTCGCTCAGGATCCGGTTGATCATGTCCTTCTGGAGGTGCGCTGGGAGCGCAAACACCGCCTGGAGGTCGATGTTGGCGATGCGAGACGTGTCGAGCACAATGTCGTCGATCGTCAGGTCGTCGTCATCAAGACCGTCATCACCATTCCCATCGTCAACCTCGAAGCCACCGCCCGGCACCTGCTTCTGTTCTTCGTCCACTGTAGAGCTCTTTTCTTCACCCTTGGTTTCGTCATCACCACTGCTGGTGTCAATCTCGATTGCCGAAGCCGCGCCACCTTCGACTGGCGCAACAGTAGCGCTCCCCTTTGCTTCTTCCTTATTACCACCACCACCGCCACCACCACTTTCTTTATCTTTGCCTGGCGCTTCCTGCTCGGGGAGCACAAAGTTCGGATCCACCGCAGGCGCCGCTTCCCCGCCATTATGCCTTAACTATACAAACAACACACACACACAACCGTTAACATCACTTACACACCCGGACAACCAGGATATGAGCCATCACACACACACACTGTGTACAAACCTCTGCGCGCTGGAGCTTGAGCCTGTTGATCAGGATGCGCTGCGCAGTCTGCTTGAGGTTGGCGGCCTGGTGCTCTTGGTGCCGTCGTCGGCGCGCCGTGGTCTTCTTCTTGATCTCGGGCGTCGCGCCGTCGAACACGAACACGGGCTTGATGCCGAAGAACAACAGCTTGGCCACGCGGTGGAACGTGCCGATGAGGTGCGCGTTCTTGATCATGTTGCCTTCGTCGTCGCGCATCGCCTTGACGAACTGCGTGAGCCAGATGCTTGCGTCCACCGCCAGCACTTTGTGCGTGAGCGACTCGATCTCGATTTGCCTGCCCACGGGCGCCAGCAGCACCCAGAGGTTCTGCACGCCCATGACGAGTTAAGTGAGGAGGTGCTTGCGTGCGTCGGTTGTGTGGTGTGCTGCACAAGCGAATGTGGGGATGCAATAGACAGCTGGCAGGCTACACAGAGACAGACGGGTTGATCGCTTCGCTTCAGTAGCTCACGCGCGCGCGAATCTTCATTTCGCTTCTGTTGTGGCGCGACCGTGAAAGAAAGAGAGAGTAGTACAGTCGAACCTTTTTTTTGCATTGTTTGGTGTATGCGATTAGTGAGTTGTAGGATTGATTTTTTTAGCCAATGGATTGTGGTTTCGAGAAAGGGTTTTAGCCAATAGAAATGAGGTATTGTGTAGCCATGTTCTCCTTGTGACAGTTGACTGTTCCAATCACAGCCAATTGGGTGCGTTTCATTCGGTGAACAGCCACCACCAAAGGTTCTTGACTCACTACACCTGCTGGAGCAGACGATCGCCAAAGCTTCAGGCCAATTTGCTTCAAGTTCAGCACGCCATGCGAGGCTTGGGCTTGCGGAGGTAGTCTCCCACCCACCCTCGCCGCTTGGATCCTCCTTCCTGACCTGTGCCTTCCGAGACTTGCAAATCATGGCGTCACTACATGTCAAGATCGGCGACACTATTGAGTTCGCACCAGTAGGTAATGACAGCGAGACGTCCGCGTCAATGACAGCGGGGCGTGTCATGGATATCCATCCAAGCGAGCCAGAGCTCTGTATGGTGCAGGTCTCCCCATACGAGCCACTACGGACAGTCAACCTGCAACACCACGTCTGCAAGGTATGCGTGTGTCTATCCTTTCGACTCACGTCGACCTTACGCCTAGTTATTGAGTATTGAACCTGTTTTTGCTTGCCAGATTGTGTATGCAGTCGGCGACACCACATTGCTGACGCCTCAGATGATGGGCTGGCAGATCGAGATCGCGGACGACGCGCAGCAGATCGAGGCTGCGATCATCAAGCGAGTGGATTTGGATATCAACTGCGCGCTCGTGGCGTTCGAGAGCGGGAAGAAGGAGTGGCTCGACTTGGCGCTTTCGACGTTCAAAGTGCTCGTGCAGACTCCAGAGTTGACAAACCACCCAGATGAGAGTAGTGGACATCAAAAGCAGGGAGACCAACATGACACGCGAATCGCTGCTGGGGAAAACCTGATCGTTAATCCTCAGCAAGACCATGACCATGAAGAACTCAACTCGGTGGACGACTCTGACGCACACCCAGCCGATGACACTCAGTTCGAGCAGCCAGTGATCCCACCTCTGAACGTACCAGCGCGTACAGTCGACAGCTACACTGCTTCACTGGATAACCTCGGACCATCAACGTACCCAAGCAAGCCACCCCCCGAGTCGGATGTTGCCAGTTTTGACTGGTACTCTGAAGGCGGCCACGCCGAGATCTGTGATCCCCACGGTGGCTTCATCGAGGGAGCGATCCTTTGCTCGAAAACCGATACCCACGTGCAGTTGTACAACGAGACGCACCAGTTCTTTGAGATTCCCATGACGTCTCAGTCGTTCAAGGTCGTGATTCACGGGCTCTTGAGTCTCAAGTGGATCCCGATGGGACAAGCCATCGAAGTCTATTCAGCCATGACGGGTGGTTTCCACCAGGGGATCGTGATCAAAGCAGCAGAAGTGAGCAAATTGACTCCAATTCGATTCGCGAATAGCGGCGCTGTCGAGTGGCTCGACCTGTCGACACAGACCTTCAAGCTCGTCTTTGTCAGCGAGCAGCACGCTGTGGTCGACGACCTTCGTTCGTCCTACTCGCCGTCCAAAGTGCCGTCTTCACCAACGCATAAGTCCCACCACCATCTCCACCGCCACCACCATCGAGCTGCTGTTGCTGGTAGTACAACCCCACTGGAGCTTCCATTTCTCAAAATTGGACAGCGCATAGAGATTTTTGAAGCAGCGTCCAAGCAATTTGCAAAGTACAAAGTGACACACGTGAGCGAATCGACCCCGCACGAGTACGAGTTTGAGCCACAAGCATCGCCCTCTAGCTCCTCGAATCCAAGCACAGCTGACTCAGTTGTGATCCGCAACTTGGCGCATTTGCGGTGCCGGATCTCTCTGCATCCTCAAATGTGGGATGAGTATCGTGAGATTCTCCCCGGACATCGCGCGGATGTCTTTGATAAAGCAGAGAAGACGGCTGTGAACGCCAAAATCCTGGAAGTCGGCTCGACTGAGAACCACCATTCGATCCTCGTTCGATACAAGGACGGGACGAAGAGTTGGATCCACCCGCAGAATGCCAAAGTGAGATTGCGGCTGCAAGGAGAACCAGCGAATGCTCGAAGTGTACAAGACAATCACCACACCAGTGTTACGGAAGAAGCGAACTCCAATCGAATCACAGGCGACAAAGAATCGGCTCCGATCGACAACAATTTCTCAGAAATGTGGGAGCAACCAGCTTTTCCAACAGACTCCCCGCATGAAAGTGGGCATCGCCACCTCAATCAGCAGCAGTTAGCACCAGTGAACAAAACGCACCTCTCTCGGAATCGAAGCGATCTGGTGAACCTTTCATCACAGGCTGATGACATTGCCGCACAAGCTCAGCTCACACACTACGCGTCCACAAATGATATCCACGTAGAAAGATCGATTGAAATCGAGTCGATCGCGATGATGCAAGAGATCCCGTCGGTAGTCCAGCCTCTCGACTTTAGCAGCCTGAGGAAACTCAGACCCGCAATGGGGACCGAAGAGGCAGTGTACTCTGTAACCCCAGAGCTGAGCGTAAACGCCTCCCATTCACCGCGAAGCTCAGGACGCTCTAGGAAACCCGACTCACCTTCCACCAGTGGTCGACTGCCGTTCAATATAGACGACGTGTGGAAAGAAGAGCTTGATCCAGCGCTGAACCAGGTTGGATACGTGCACAATGCCTCTGGGGTCAGGCAAACCCAGGTCCCGGAGTGGCTCGAGCGCTCAAATTCGTCGACGGGAAAGCTCTTCGTCGTACACACGCCCACAAACACGCTCTACTCCGTCCCCAGCGATGGGAGCAGGAGCAGCAGCAGTGGCACCACACAAGCCAACTCATCTACTCCAGGGTTCTCCTCACCAGGGAATTCTGGTGGTCGAGTGGTTGTCCCCATTGGTCCGATTGAAGCTGTCCGTGTTTATAACATGCTGGATAAGTAAAGTGAAACGATAGTTATCATTCAACACACGATAATTGTTTGTTCAATTGATATTTGAGGTGGACCACGTATTAATGTTCGTAACCCGCCATCATTTCGCATTTGATAAATGCTTGTTAATTCTAATTTGATGTGAACCACACATTTGGGTTAGTAAATCAACTGCAACCACATTTTGTAAACAAGCTCACCCAAAGCAGAATCAATCATGACCGCAGGTGAGATGCTGCTGCGCGGCAAGCGCGCGCTCGTCGTGGGGCTCATGAACAAGCACTCGCTGGCGACCAGCGTCACGCAAGCGCTGCTCTCGCACGGCGCGCACGTCGTGGTGTCCTCCAAGAGCGCGCTTACGCAGAGCCAGGTCAAGGCGTGCGAGTTCCGCGGCCCAACTGCCACAAGTGATGATGGCAACGAGCCATCGGCATTGGCACTGCACTTCCGCGAGTGCGACGTCGAGAGCGAGGAGAGCATCGCCAACCTGATGGAGTCGTGCGGCGAGATCTTTGAGGGACAACTCGACGTCTTGGTGCACTCGATCGCGTTTGCACCACGCGAGACGTTCACGACCCACGGCGGCGCGCTCACCGCGACGAAGGAGGCGTGGCACCAGGCCATGGACATCAGCGCGTACAGCCTGATCGCGCTGACGAGAGCTGCGTTTCCGCTGCTGTCGAGCGGCGTGGATGGCAGTCTTGCGCGGGATCGCAGCATCCTGGCACTATCGTATGCAGGCGCGTCAAAAGTGAGCACTACGGATTATTCCAAACAGTGATGATGGTGATAGTATACTGACGTGTATGAGTCACGATGGTGCTCTTATAGGTGATGCCAAACTACAACATCATGGGTCCAGCGAAGGCTGCACTAGAAGCGACGTCGCGACAGCTCGCATACGAGCTTGGACCCGAGGGCATCCGCGTCAACTGCTTGAGTCCTGGTCCAATGAACACGGTATCTGCACGCGGCATCCCAGGCATTTCGGTACAGTGCACTAGCATATTGCTGTTTATCAGCCCTCGTCCAAACTTCTCATCACATCTATGTGTATTAACATCTGGTACCTAATTGTGGGAATTTGTATGGACAGCGGATGCGCAAATACTCGGAAGAGCACTCGCCGCTGCGTCGCAATGCCACGGGCACCGATGTTGGCAACATGGCTGCGTTTCTAGCGAGCGACCTGGCGTCAGCTATCACAGCGCAGACTATCTATGGTGCGTGATGTATCCTGTATTGGTGGTGATCTGAAGACTGACGTGTAATATTTGATCCCCTTTGATATCTGCAGTGGACGCAGGACTGAGCTCCATGGCGCCATTCTCTCGAGACTCGAGTGCCGACTAACAGTAACCAACAAACGCCTCCACTCCGGATTTCAGAGACAACAGAGCATCGTATGTGAATGTACCAGAGTTCGACGTCAATCAGGTTGCAGTATTTTTCTATTGTGTTGGCTTGCTCTTCATGGAGTGAGTATATAAATTGGTGTTTTGCCTCATGAAGGAAGGCATTGCAAGTTCTAGCGCCATTATCGCTATGAGTGATCCCCTGCAATGGATTGATACGCGACGTCGCTGAGGTCATAGGCACCACCATCACCACTATGACCATCGTACGGCTGGAAAGTGTCGGTGATGCTCTCTGTGCTGCTGCAGGAAAAGTCGCCATTCGGAGCGTATTTGCACTGCTGGGTCGCTGACTTGGTGTACTTTGCCGAATACCCAAAGCCTCCAAAGTATGGATCAGATACAGCAACAAGAGGTCGCTGGTGCCACTTGGGAGTAAACGGCTTAAACAACTCGTGGTGCCTGACGCGTGGTTTGGATGCTGGAGCATCGCGACGACCACCAGAGCCGTACACCGCGTCGTAGAGCTTGCTGAGAGTGCCCAAGTCCCGCAAATCGTCGAGCGCCACGAGACATTTGCTGCTGTTGTCGTTTGATCCTGATCTCGAGCCAAAGCCTGACGACGGAGACGACGAGTTGCCACTGCCGCTTCCTGACGCGCTCGCCGATTTGCTTCCTGACTCGCTTTTACTGCTTGAGTCGCTCTCCGAGTGCTTTCCATTGCAAATGGGCACGCAGTGCTCTGCGGTCACGTTTTACACACAAGACGCAGGTGAGAGACTCGGGCATTAACAAGCTGAGTGGGTATACAAATACGTACTCATCGGCTTGGACTCGCTGCCGTTTCCAGTTTCCAGCCAGTAGAACGTGAGCAAACACGTGCCGCGGCATGGCGAGTAGTCGAATTTGATGGTTCCAAGCTCGTCTGGGAAGATCTTAGCGCAGTCCAGGCTCTCAAACGCTCGCTTGCTGTCAATCCAGATCTCGCAGGGCCCCTACAAGAAACACATCAACCCAAAGAACAAGCTCAGCATGGAGCAATAGAGCACCCGCACTCGCCATCCCGGCATATGAGGATTTTTTACGACAGACATTTCCCTCACCTTACTGGGCTTGCTGTACCCTGCGTTGGCGCTCCGCCACTGGAACTTGTCGGCTTGCGTGACGTCAACTGGGGCGATGTCAACACGCGACTTGCCGCAGTCTGGAATGGACTCATCGATCAGCCGCTTCAGAGATGATGTCGACGCGGACGTGAGCTCTTTCGCATTTGTCTTGCTGCTACTGCTTTTGCCGGTCTTGCTCGAGAGTTTGGTGGTGGCAGAATCACTGCTGAATGCGTGGACTTGGAGCTGAGGGGATTGCTGCCCTCGGAGTCCATCACCACCACCACCACTCGCACGCGGTCGATCCACCTGCGTGTCGGCTTTCACAAACTGCTCGGGCGGGAACGCGATGAAGCCGTCGGCGCTGACCACAGCAACACCCCACTGGGATGACGTCCAGAGCACGAACGCGATGAGTCTCCACAGAGTGGTACCAGGCAGCATGATGCCAAGTGCTTTTGTGTGCTGGTCTGGTGAGCCAAGACGAGGACACGGCGACCACTTTAGGGGGGGGAAACGGAACTGGTGAATCGCGAGATTGTCGTCCTGTCTAAACGGGCACTTTGAAGACGAAGAAAGCAAAGTTTTCCCATTTTCTTATTCGGCCAATTCCCTCTTCTCTGGTCAACCTCCATGAACAACAGCCTACATAAATCGGAAATCCTGGAGTCGCTCGAGCTTCTCTTCCTATCCGCACAAGGTGACCTTGACTACAGTAACAACCACAAGCTCTCATGAAGAGCTTGGTCCTCCGGAAGCCGAATCGAAAGCAGCAGTGCAAATCCGATGCAAATCTAATACAAGCCAACCCTCGCGAGGGCTCATAGAAGAGCGACGTGCTCCGGAGAGTCCTGTGCGATCTTTTTCGACTGGGAGGAGAAGGGACCAAACCGATCATACTGTAGAGAGTTGGAAGCACATTGATCGAACGAGCGATATGTGTTTCGGGGTTTGGTGATTTCCCAGCTAGCATTTCGGAGCGGATGCAACGTGATTTCTTCGTAACTGCATACTGTCTCAATGAACGGAGGTGAGTTTATATGTATTTTCTATCAAAAAAGACTCACTAAATACATATCCCTCCGTTTTTCAATAGCCACAGTGCTCAACATCTGGATGTGAGCAACTCCCAGATCTGACTCGAAACACATACTGAGTCCTTTTTATGCCCACAATACCACCTGGTTTCTCGGAAAGAGGCACAACGCAACGGGATTATTGGCGAGGCTATGCGATTGCGATTGTTCCCCATTCATTCACGCCACCGCAAAGAAACCAGCCTGTAATCCCTCCATCAATCCCAAACAACTCTCCATTTCGCCATGGGGGCTCGCTCACTCTGCAATTCGCATTCTCCAGTCCACGTGAGCTGATCAACCTCCTCAAGTATGAAGACCGCCACCGCCATCGTCCTCGCCACCACAGCCGCGCTCCTGGTGCCAGAGTCCGTCGAAGCCCACGGCTTCCTGTCGCAGCCAAAGGCGCAGTACACTGGCGGCGCCAGCTACACGTCGTACAATGCCGAGTTTACCGCGAGCGTGAACAAGGGCTTCGCGGGCCGTCCGTTCAACTGGTCGCCAGAGCAGAACACCGCGCAGTTCACTGCCGCGTGGCCGAGCACTGGCTACAAGTCGCTTCGTGAGCTCATGGACAAGTACGTGCCTACGTGCGGCTACACGCGCACAGACATTGCGCCAGTCGACGTGAGCCGCATGAGCTCCATGAAGTTCCAGAACAACGAGTACAAGGAAGGCTTCCTCAGCTCGCACCACGGCCCGTGCGAGGGCTGGATCGACAACACCCGCGTGTTCCACTATGACGACTGCGTCAAGAGCTTCCCAGGCTACCCCGCGACCATCCGCATGAGCTTCAAGGCGTGCAAGGGCACGTGCCGCTTTACGTTCTACTGGCTCGCGCTGCACTCGCAGAAGTGGCAGGCATACAAACACTGCGTGCCGATCAAGTACGCGCAGACCAAGGCCCGCAACTTGGCCATTGAAGGCAGCGAGGACGAGATCCCGCAGAGCTACAACTTCAACAGCACCACCGAATAGGGACAAGGACATGGGATGGAGTGAATTCACGCGGACCTTGGGTCTCTATTACACAACTGTGCAGTGTACACACAATTTGAAACGTTTTTGATATTAGTGATTGCCTCTCGCCTTGTTTGTTGAAGCTCGTTTCCGTTTGTCACTCGATTCAAGGATTAACTTCTTCACACTTCGATGTATTAATTTCTGAACTGAAGGCAAACGAAGCCAACAAACACTTCTAATAACTTCTGGAACTCACTCGTAGCTCTTGACGTTAGCACAGCTGCATACTCCTGGATAGCACTCACAATTCGTCTTGGATAATATCGGAATGCTCCTCAACATCAACATCAAAACTGGAAGCAGGCTTCCAGTACTCTAGCAGGCGAAAGCCAAGCAGCGCGAGGCCCTAAACTGTTTCAGTGAAACAAGGTAATGATGAAAGCGAGGTGTTTTGAGACTTTAAAGTTGTTACAAGTTATCGCCCTCGATTTCTGGATGGTGATTCATGTACAGTGACCGCTACAAAACAAACACACCCACACACAGCATGCATGATCTACATACAGGACAATTACACACAGTCCACTGATGGGAGGGAGTGAGGTGGGGTGGGAGGGGGGGGGCATATCCACTTAGTAGGACTGGGTGGCGCCGTTTCCATCCGAAGTCGTAGCGGCAGTGGCCGCATCCGTGGTGGCAGTAGCGTCAGTGGTAGTAGACGTAGCAGCAGTGGTCGTCGTCACACCAGTCGTAGCAGTTGGGTCACTTCCAGCGATGACAACCGACTGGTCTGGGGAGCTGTTGCTGTCACCAGTGGACGTGGTCGTGGCTGGGGCGTCCGTGGCTGGGGCGTCCGTAGTTGGGGCGTCCGTAGTGGGGGCGTCCGTGGCTGGAGCTTCGGTCACTGGAGCTGTGGTCGCTGGGGCGTTCGTCACTGGCGCTTCAGTGGTAGCAGAGGGAGCTTCCGTGGCTGCTGGCGCATAGGTGGCTGGGGCCTGAGTCGCTGGAGTCGCTGAAGCTGCAGTCGGCGATCCCCAGCCAGAGAAGCCTCCGAACCAGCCTCCATTGTTCGACGAAGTGGTGGAGGTGCCCGTAGACGTCTTCGGAGCCGAGGTCGGTGGGCATGGTGTCGCGGCTGACTTGCCAGTGGACCCCCAGCCGGAGAGCCAATCGCCCGAGCTTTGCGCGTTGGTGCCGGTGGTAGTGCCAGTCGACGGCTTTGACACCGAGCTTGGCGGGCAAGGCGTCGTAGCCTTGTTGTTGCTGTTTCCAGTGGTAGTGCCGGCGCTGGCTCCCCAGCCATTGAGACCACTGCTAATGGTGCCTGTCGACGCACCAGTCGTTGGAGCAGAGCTTGGTGGGCAAGGTGTGGCTGCAGCAGCAGCGCCACCGTTCGACGTCACACCCCAGCCGTTTCCGGACACCCCAGTGGTGACGCCACCGAAGGTGGTGGAGGCGGTCTTTCCGCTGGACGTCGATGTTCCAGAAGACTGGCCAGGTGGGCATGGAGTCGCAGAGTTGCCGCCGCCGCCGTTGCTGGTGCCGCGGAGCGACGTGGAGGACTTGGACGTCGAAGTGGAGACACCAC
>JAASGK010000360.1:0-26943 GCA_023334195.1 Globisporangium emineosum
AAAGGCCTCGCCGTTCGGGCAGAGGAGACCATCGCTAAAGCAAACGCCGTCTCCTACGCTGGTGGCTCCGGAAGCCTGCAGCGAGAGGGATGCGACGGCCTCCCCAGTTGCTGCGTCGATAGAGCCGAGAAGGAGCAGCGGCGCTGTGGTGATGGCGAGGACGAAGCAGCGCATTGCGGTGTGCGAGGCTTCGCGACTGGGCTTTGCGACTGGGCTTTGCTTGCATCGTGGCGTCTTGGGCTGCTGGTTTGAAAGGGAATCCACACAAAAATGGAACGTTTGCCCTCTGAGAAGATGACTGGTTGTGCATGGTTGGTTCACACTGTGGTGGTGGTGCCAGTTCGCCAGTTCGCTTGTGCGCATTTCGATCTCCACCATCCGTCTTCCAGGTACACGCTCGCCCACCGCATTGGTCGCATTCACAGTCAACTACCTCATGCACGGAGGCAGAGCTTGCGTGTGGTTTATTGTGCTCGCGATGAAATTCCAGTGCGGGTTGGAATCGCACACCGTTCGCCAAGTGTCATACCAGTATGGTCAAGATGCAAGCAAGCCCCTGAACTAAAAAGTCACTCGCAACAAATTGTGACGAGATTCTCTCCTTCGCTGCCATTGGACCACATGGACGAACTCACAAACAAAGCGAGAACAATGTGGTTCAACGTGGAGTACTATTTAGTGTAATTTTTGAAAAGTCCAAATATGAAGCCGAAATAAAAATGCCGAGTTTGCAAAAGAAAAATCCTTATGTATGCTTTAATCCAAGTCAAATGTTTATTTTGTTTGCAATAAACACGTCCGTTTTTAGTTCCATATGCTGAGAAAAAGAATCAAGATTTCTACCGGGAATACACAAAACTCCTTGTTCCGCACCAACTAACCGTAAAATGTACTAATATTTACGTAAATCTGATATTTTGTAATTATCCCTTATTTTTACCGTAAATTAGCGAGATATGGTGATTACGTAGTGTGATTACGTAGTGACCATCACTCAATCGTCCGGATTGTGCCGACGCCAAATTGAATACCCCCTTCAAACCGTGTTCACATTGGTTTAAAGGGGGTATTCAATTTGGCGTCAGCACAGTCCGGACGGAGAATCTGGTTTCGACAAACAGACCCTGGGTTTGAGAAATAATATTAGCGACATTATTATTATATGACTTCAAATTCTGATTTCTGGCTCGTTATGTTGAATACCAGACCATTCTAAGGCCATGTTAATTAGATTATTATTTTTGTAAGGATTTCTACCAGCATTAATTTTAGGAATCTGTTTAGGCGACTGTAGTTGAAAAGCGACGGAATGTGTCGTCAAACAGCAATTGGCTCGGATTTTCCCCGAGCTCTTCCACCAGCTCATTTCCGCAATCGCAGCCAAAAGCGCTCCATCAAAGAAGCACGAATAATGGCCGACCTCCTGGCTGCCGTGGCGTCCTCCTCGCACACCAGCGTGTCGCTCTCTGCCGACGGTAAAGACGAAAACGGCGCCGTGATCGGACTGACGAGCGAGCAGCTCGCGAGCGTCAAGGAGAGCGCGATCTCCTGGGCGGCGGCGCACGGACTGCTCGTTGGCTGGCGCGATCCTGCCAGCAAGGCGCTGAGCGCGACGTTCACGCACATCCCGTTCTGCTTGCTGCCAGTGCAGGTAGGTTTCCACGGTGTTGCCTGCTCGATAGAATGTTGTGCGAGGTGAAGCGGCTGTCGCTAATCTAATGTGTATGTGTGGCTCTTGGTTGATGGTGTGTGTGTGTATATATGTAGCTTCCAAAGGCGCAGTTTGAGCACGGCATCGCCCTCTCCCCACTGTACGGACGTCTGGTGGATCGCGTGAGTCGTGACATCGAATGGCTGCACTCGACCGTCTCCACGTACGCTACTTTGCTTTACTTCTGCGTGGAATTTCGATGATTTACATGGCTGACTTGGATCTGTTCTATGGCTTGATTCCTGGTGTTGTTACGCTAGTGTCGTTGCGGAAGACGCGTTCACTGGTCGCTTGCTGGAGCTCTCCAAGCTGGTGCAGGGAGAGGGCGTGCGGCAGAAGGCGTACTTGGGAATCCACCGATCCGACTACATGCTCCACGAGCCGCAGGCGGACATCCCGAACGACTGCCAGCGACTCCTGCAGGTCGAGCTCAACACGATCTCGTCGTCGTTCGCGTGCATCAGCTCGCTTGTGTCCGACCTCCACAGCTTCCTCATCAACCGCCTCGGAAAGGACATCCCGGCGCTCGAGTCGTACTACTTGCTCAAGTCGGACGAGTTCAGTGCCCGCCTGCCCGCGAACGCTGCGATCCGCGAGCTCCCAGACGCGCTGGCGGCGGCACACAAGCACTACGGCGTCAAAGAGTACGTGACTGTGGCAACCTCACTCTCGATTATGGTTCTCTGTACTGATATATCTCTGTTGTTGTGATGTCTAGCGCGATTATTGTGTTTGTGGTGCAGCCGAACGAAGCGAATGCGATCGATCAGCGCTGGCTCGAGTACAACCTATGGGAGCACCACGGCATCAAGGTGCTGCGCAAGACGCTCGCCGAGGTCGAGGCGCAGGCGGTTCTGAGAGACGACACGAAGCGCACGCTCGTGATCGACGGAAACGAGGTCGCGGTCGCGTACTACCGCTCCGGGTACACGCCCGTGGACTACCCGAGCGAGGCGGAATGGAGCGGACGCACGAAGATCGAGCGCTCGTACGCGATCAAGTGTCCATCGATCGCGTACCACCTTGCGGGCACGAAGAAAGTGCAGCAGGCGCTCGCGGTGCCGGCTGCGCTGCGTCGCTTCGTGTCGAACGCCGAGGCGGAGCTGCTCGAGTCGTCGTTCGCGGGGCTCTACGGTCTCGAGAAGGAGAGCCCGGAGCTTGAGAAGATCAAACAGATGGCGATCGCGAACCCCAAGGCGTTTGTAGTCAAGCCGCAGCGCGAGGGCGGCGGCAACAATCTTTACGGCGACGAAGTGGCGCACGCGATGCAGACGTTCAGCCCCACGGAGCTCGAGTCGTACATTCTGATGGCGCGCATCTTTCCGAAGGAGAACCCGGCCGTGCTCGTGCGCAACAGCGTGACGGCGGCCGGTGGCACGATCAGCGAGCTGGGCATGTACATCACGAGTCTCTTTGACGACGGCGAGGAGATTGTGAACAAGCACGCAGGCCACTTGCTGCGCACGAAGCTCTCGGGGACGGACGAAGGCGGCGTGGCCACGGGCTTCTCGGTTGTCAGCAGTCCGATGCTTGTCTAGAACCAGGAAGGTAGATCAGTTAGTGGGATACATGCACTCTGAACATTATTCAATCGCCTCACCTCGTGCTCGGTATTGCACAAGTGAAGAAGAGCGCGGAAATGCTCAGCATGAGGTCAGACAACCGATAAACAACAACAATTTAACACGAAGATTGAGAAATTGAAGCGTAACCAAACACAAGA
The DNA here is from genome assembly GCA_023334195.1 of Globisporangium emineosum. Classification (NCBI taxonomy): domain Eukaryota; phylum Oomycota; class Peronosporomycetes; order Pythiales; family Pythiaceae; genus Globisporangium; species Globisporangium emineosum. The sequence goes on from JAASGK010000360.1 coordinate 3,435, forward strand.
GTCACTGACTTCGTAACGGAGGATGGAGTGACCTTTCGAGCGATGAATTCTGCCTCAAAAGCTCTGTCAAGAAGCGACGGACGAGAAGAGATGCGTGAGGTACGTCCAGCGCCAACAACGAGCGCAGATGGGAGTGCCAATAGTAGGCAAATAGCGATGCTAACACGTTCGCGTGCGATTGGCAATATGATTATAGTCCGCATGCGACGCAGATAGAGGTTGTGGTGGTGGCGACAGCAAAGAGCTGTTCCGCGTCGTCTACGATCCGAAGTGCGACCGCTTCTTCCTCCAGGACGAGCACAGTCTTCTGCATCAAACACAGCAGAGGAGCAGCGCTACATCAGCTGACAATGGTGTTGTCGCGGATACCAAGATCACGACCATCTCCTGGGACAAGTGGGTGCTCCCACCAAAGTCCACGCAACAACTACCGAACCAGCAGGACAGCAAATTCAAGAGCACGGGGCAACCAACACGAGCTGATGCTATACAAGACGGAATGGCAAATCTCGCGCTTCAAGAAAGCACGGCTTCAAATCGAACTGAAGCTGCTTGTCCGCCAATTAGCAACCAGCCTGAAGCTGCGCCTGCAACAACAAAAGGCTCGTTGCTTCCGCAACTCGACTTGCCCGCAATCACCACAGCCACAAATACTCTTGACAGCACCAGCAATGCGCTTGATCCGCCTGCAGCAGCAGCCACCAGCAGCTCCACATCCAAGAAGCAGAGACCAACGCCATCTGCAAAGAAAGCGCGCATCCGCAGCTACGCCGCGCATTTCGCAACCGCAAACGCCGCAATTCTCCCACCAGCATTTCCAGACGAGCTCAGCGACAACCAAGGAGCCCGTGAGATCAGGTGGAACGGCGAGCCGATCCGAGTCAAAGTGGCGTGTGAGAGCAGCGACCGCTGTGACTGCTATGACGACCAGAGTACCAAGAACAACAACAGCAACCAAGACGACGATATCGCCATCCAGCACCTGTTTGAGCTGCCGCAGCTCTTGCGGATCCGTCCGCATGCCGACGGGTTCCGCGACACCACCGTCAACTCGGACTGCACCTTCACGCCCCTGACGTCGCCGTCGTCCTCCTCTTCTTCATCCTCTTCTTCATCATCAGCATCCTCGTCTTCTTTCTCAGACAGCAGTGACGCGCTGCTCGTGTTCCACAAGGGCGACCGCGTGCTCTTCCGAGCGAAATATCGGCGGCTTAGAGGCAAAATCGCGCGCCGCATTCGAAAATCGAGCTTCTACGACGTCAAGGCCGCCAACGGCACGGTCTTCCTCACGGTCTCGGCGCTGCACATCCGGCTGCTGCCGGAAGACGAGCAGGAAGAGGCCGAGCCGCCGCTGTTCAACTTCCAGAGAGGCGACTACGTGCTCTGGCTGCCAGCGCACGCCGCGTCTACGAAGAGCAGGAACCCCAAGACGTACAAGGCGCGCGTGCTGAAGCTCCGGTCGCTGCAGCGCTTTGATCTTCAGCTGCGGACGGGACGAGTGGTCACCAAGATCCCCTACGAAGAGCTACGTCCACGCACATACGACAGTTGATACAGCCAATGGCTACAGCAAGCAAAAAGGCAAAAGCTAACTGTGTGTGGCTGTATAATTGCTACACGCTACTCACTACGAATCGTATCGCTTTCTCTAAGTGTTCGTACGTACGTCCTCCCGTGTGCAATGAATGAAGGCGCCACCAATGCAATGCAATGCGATACACACAACGGCTTACTTGGACTTGCGCTTGCCCGCGGCGGCCGCCTTCTTGGCCGCCTTCTTGCTCTGGCGCACGGTCGGCTCGCCGCCCAGCGCGGTGTTGATCGTGTCGTTCCACGCGTTCCACTGCGAGCCCATGGCCATCGGGTTCACCCACGGACGGCGCAGCTCGCCCCAGGCCTTCTGGCCGAGCAGCGTGATCTTGGCCAGCGGCGTCTGGAAGAGGTTGTACGGCTGCGTCACGGTCTGGATGAACAGTGGGGGGAAGAAGCCCCAGCGCGAGTGGATGAAGATCGTGATCGCCGAGCCAATCGCGATCTGCAAGCAATAGTGACGTGGCCATACACAGTACACGAACGTTAGTATGGTATAGTAATGCTGCAGCATGTGCGTGTATGTGATGTGTGTACGTGAGAGAGAGATCGTACCTTTTGCACTTCCTTCAGGGTCTGGCGCATGTCGTACTCCGAGACCGTGATCTTCTCTTCGCCCTCGCCTTCCTGGCCAAAGCCCAGGTCTTCTTTCACGGTGATCACGCCAGGCTCCGTGTTTTTCTAGCAATGCGACAGCCATACACAGCAACAGGAAATCAAAACGTTAGCACCCAAGCCCACAAACAGCCAACACCACCAGGACACCAAGCACCATTACAGACAGCTCTGCGCGGCTGACGCCTCACCTTGGCGCGGAAGTAGATCAGCAGCAGCGTGCTGAACACGAAGAGCTGCGAGGCGCCGTACAAGCTGCGCACGATGATCGTGTGCGCTGTTCGCCACATACAGAGAGAGAGAGCATGGTGTCAGATGGGAGGGAACAACTCAAAGATCCCAAACGCTTTCTTTCCCACAGGCAAAGAGCATCGCATGTACGCATGTACGCACTGTAGTCCTCCTTGTCCAGGAAGGTGTTGCAGAAGAAGGCGAGGCCGAGCGTAACGCCCATCATCTTGAGGTTCGGCGCCATCGTGTCTTGCGGTCGTGGGCGCGCACGAAGCTCTCTCTCTCTGATGCTGTCCTGCCTGCAGGGGAAGTTTCCGACTGAGTGACATTCCCTCAAAGCCCCACGAGCCGTTGAACTACAGTCACTCCTGTCTATAAGAGCCTGTATGCCTGTCTGTCTAGCCAGGAACAAATCAATTAATATAGGAGTTTGTATGTAGCTCTGTCTATAAGAGCATAAGGCACACAGTAAGACACAGATTTGCAGGTATTTTTCACTCGAAATACACAAATGCAGAGTACGAAAAAGAATTTCCCTCGTTTTGGATTTGTTGGTGTGTAACATTATTGTACACCTCACTCTAGTACATTCCCTAATTTACAGTTTAGAGTCCTAGATTTAGCTATAAATCAGGTACCATGAGGGTGTTTGGTGCCAATCCACAAGCCACAGTTTGGCGCAAGAGCGAGTGAGCGACAGGAAGAAGAGCCACGCGACGAAGAGAAGCACGCGTGACGCTCTCTCTCTCGCTGCACACTATCGGACGCCTTTGAAGCCGCTCCCCGTGCAGGACGCCCGTGTCTTTATCGCCCTCGCCGCCCTCTTCCGCCTCGTATTGATCTATACTGCTTCCTCCCCGTATTGGCAGAGAACGCTCGTGTTGAACGGAACGTCGGTGGTGGAGCGTAGCGACATGGCGCGTTTGAAGATGGAGTGGAAAGCGCAGATGCGGAGCAAGCAGCAACACGTGGCAACAGCGCCGTCTAACGCATATGCAGTACCCTATCAGCAACAGCAACAGCAGCAGCAGCCAACAGCACCAGCAGTCACCGCCAACTGCATTGATCTGACGATTGATGACGACTCGGAGGAAGATGACGAGCCGCTCGTGCCGGTGATTCGCTCACAATCTCCACATTCACCTCCACAAAGCACGTCTATTACCACCAACACTGGTGAAAGCGCTCCCTCGGTGAGCTCAAGTGTGGAAAGCGCGCAGGTGAGGGTGGCGAATGGCAACAGCAGCATAACTATCGCACCTGAAGCTGAACCAGTCGAGTCGGACGTTGATGAAGAGTGGCCGCAGCCCGCACCGCCAGTGCAAACAAGGAACACGAGTGCCCAAGCGCCAAGGCGTCTATCGTCGGCTCTCTCGTTCTCTAATGACGAAGACCAGGAATCAGAGGAAGACGAAGAGCTGCCCAAGCGAGGCGCAGGATCGCCAATGCATCAAGCAGCGAGTCTCAGTGGTGGAAAGCTACAAGGCACTTCTGGTTCTGAGCAAGCCGTCAGCATGGATGTACCTGGAAATAACCAACTTGAAGCGTCGGATGCTGCTATCGCGAATACTGAGAGTGCTATTCAAGAAGAAGGAACCGAGTCTGCGAGTCCAGCAAACAGCGATGCAGCAACAAGCCAAGAAGCAGAATCAAGTGGACCCGCTGCGAAGAAACACGACGTTGATTATGACGAGTACTTAGAAGACGGAGAGATCTTTGAAGAAGGCGCCGTGATCGCGTCGCCAACGAAAGTGAAGCAAGCGATTGCGCTCGAGCGACTGGCGTCTCGTGTCTCGGGAGAGTCGGAAACCTCGAGTCCGCAGCAGCTGCAGCGTCAAAAAAAACAGAAGAAGCGCGGAAAGAAGAAGTCGAAGCGCAAGCTCGAAGCGATGCTGATGATGACAGGCGATGGCAGTGGTGCTGGGGACATCGGTGGTATCGGTGCAGGGGCTGAGTTTCAGCGGAATACGCGTCACCATCCTTTCTTGCCGACCGCGACACTAGATCAGCACATGGCAGAGGTGGACAACATGATGATGATGTATGGGGGACCACATCCTCCTCCACCTGGTACCAGCGGGTTTGGAGCGCATCCTCCGCTACCACCACCTCATCTTCGCATGCAAGGTGGTCCGTCAATGCCAGGGGGCTCTCCCATGCCACCACCACAGTTCGCTGGTCCATTTCCACCGTTTGCAGACGACCAAATTCTTCGCGTGAATCGCCACGGGAACGTGGAAATGTTCAACTCGAACGTCGAGTATCCTCGCGGCGGCGGCATCCCCCCACCACCACTTCCTCCACAGCCCCCGACGCTTGGTGGATTCAAGTACCGGAATGTGCCGCATTCATCACGACCACCAGACAACGAGAGCTCGGGAAGTTCGGCAAGCAGTAGCAACAGCAACAACCAGAGTCCAGAGAAACCTGGAGATGACGCAGGTGTGAACAGAGGAAAAGCAACCATGGCGGAATCTTTTGATTTGGACAGTCTTCGAGCTGCTGCGTTGCGCACCAAGCGTCTTTCCAAGACAGTTTCTGAGAGTGAAACGAAATCTGATGCCGTGATGGCTGAAGATACAGCGGCAACACCACCACCCGCAGTACCAGAAGTGAACAAGGCAGCTGCAAAGATCGACACGACACCTACGATTGATGAGCTACGTGCTGAGATTTTGCGATCGATGATGATGAAAAAGAAAGCTGCGCGTCCTGCGAATATGAGTGCAGTCTCGAGTCTTCCGCGACAGTCTCAGAAATCTGAGAGTGAAACTGCAAAGGTGTCTTCTCCTGTCTCAGTTGACCAGCAGCAACAGCAACCAGATGAGGAGAATGGCTCGGGTGATCCAGCATCTGAGGCACCACAGAAGACACCATCGCCACCCCCTCCTGCTAAAGAACCTGCTGTTGTAGAGAAGAAGGCAATTGCGTCAACGCCAACGTCGACTCCTTCGACTCCACCACCACTGCCGCGTGTAGACTACAGCTCGCTTGCCGTGTCCACAGCAGCTACCTTTGTCACTCCAAAGTTCCGGCCACTGACTGCGTCTTCCCAGTCGATTGTGATTTGCCTGTCTCCAGAAGACTACGCGAAAAGTAGTAAGGCTGGGGACAGTGGAGGCGCTGGTAGCAGTAGCAGCAGCAGCTCCACGATCCAGTCTGCGATTGATGAAATGAGGAAGAAGATCGCAGAGAAAGAAAAGTCGCGGAATGAAAGTCGGTCAGGCATTGTGGGCGAAGACGGCGGCCAAAAGAACCCAGGGGTGAACACTGTAGGGACTGTCGCGGAGAAGACAATCGTTGCAAATGGAAATGGTCGTCGAACTCCTGAAAACAACAGTGCCCTGACGAATGCAGAGGCTGCGAAGAAGAATATCGCGACGAGGTCGAGTCTCCAAGCCAAAATCGAAGAGATGAAAAAGAAAATCGCGGCGAAAGAGATGGAGAAGACCAACAACGGAGCGTCGTCTGGGTCGTCGTCCACGAGAGCGTCGGCAACGAGTTCGCCGCGAGAGCGCATGATCAAGAAGCCGACAACAGACACACCAGCAGCGACAACAACAGCAACAGCAGCCACGAATGCGGTCAGTGTAACTACTTGCGTTCCTTCTGCTACTGTTCGAGTAGCCGCAAAGGTGCACAAAGCACCAGCAGCAGCGGACGATCCTCAGAAGAAAGCTCCATGCACCAGCAGCAAGTCGAAGGATGCGCTTGCGGTGCCTTACGTTTCTACTGTGGTGACGGGAAAAGTTTTGTAGCTGCTGGTACTGATCGTTGCTCTCTTTGCTTGCTTTGCATTTTGTGCTCTGCTTGTACAGGTCGAGTCGCTCAGCAAAGAGGCTCTTGCGCGTCCACTCGACCAGCAGCAGCAGCAGCAGCAGGGAGGCATTGGCTCCGAGCCGGAGTCTTCTGTTTGTGGCGCTGCTGACCAACTAGAAGAGGGAAAGCTTAAGGTCCTACCAAAGCAGAAGCTCGACGAATACCAAAAGTTGTACTCAACGTGCGTCGCGGATTACGAAGAAGCGCGGAATCAGGTTGCAACACTTGATGATGCGATCGCGAAGCTACGAGGAGAGATCGCGTCGATGGAGTCAGTGAGTTGTGTTGTGCCGCCCAGCAGCTGACTTGGTGTTTCGGATTGGTGAGTGTGTACTTTCTCAAAAGGTGAGCTAGCTTCTGCAGATTTGCGTGAGGCGATCGCATGGGTCGCCATTGCGTTTGAAGAGCAAAGTTCTGCTGATGTGCTACTCTTCTTGAGTCTTTTTTGTCTGCAGAAATTCGGAGCCAGAGAGAGAGTGAGAGAGTTTTCAACTAGGGAGTTGTAACGATATTTATTTGGTGTTAGGGTTTCGTTCGAGGCTCCGACGCCCGTGACGACTCCCGTGCTGGTGATGCAGCATCTATTAGTCTTTGCAGTGCTCTCCTTGATGCACTTGGATAATTCCTAATTATTTTTACAGTTGATTAGCTTGTAGTCGTCCCACTCATGCTCTGATGATGTACCTACGCTCTCAAAAGTAGAGCGGATTCGCGTACGGCGGGTACCGATCGTCGATCCAGAGGTTCACGAGGTCGTCCACCTGCAGGATGAGAGGGAGCAGCAAGAGCTCGTCCTTGTACATGACGGGCGTCTGGTGCAGCGGCGAGCCGCAGAACGTGAACATGAGGTCGTCGTTGTCGTGGATGAACGCCTTGGTGAGCACGTCAAAATCCAGCTCCATCTTGGAAGAGCTCACCCACTGTAGGAAGCTCGAGAGCACCGAGTCTAGCAGCATCTGGTGCTCGGGGAACGACTTTTGCACCAGCGGCCGCAGCTGCTTGGCGATCACCCAGTTCAGGATCGGCAGCACGCGCGTGGCAAAGGCGCCCGAGCTGGCGTTCGCGTGCAGCTTCGTGAACTCGCTGGCCTTGAGCTTCAGTTTGCCTAGCCCGCTTGCTTTTCCATTAGCCAAGTCGGCTGCGCTGTTCACTTTTGTGACTGACTCGCCCAATTTGAATGGGTCACTCTGCTCCGAAGCCTCGGACGAACTGAACGAGAACGCCAGCGCTGTGTGCATTTCGTTCGTCTTCTGCGTCTCGACACGGCGAGCAAACGACTTGGTCGGCGACCACGGGGCTGTCATCTCTGCTGCGGTCGACGCGCTCCTCGTGCGGTGCTGCTCAATCAGCGCGTCCACGTCTATGAGCACCTCGGTTGACAGATCTGAGAGGAGCAAACGACACACTGGTTCCAGCGCCGGGGTCGCCTTTCTGCGCTTCAGCGCTTTCTGGTGCGCTGCCTCTGCTTTTGGGAGCATAAGCTCGATCTGGAGCCCGACTCTGTCACCGTCAAGCGCGATCGTCTCCATTCGGTACAGACCGAGAAAGCACGCGGGGATGCCCAGCGCAACATTCACTGGTCCGACGAACTCGACATCTTTGAACGATCCATTGAGGTCGCAGTCCGTGCCTGTGCCTTTCAGCGTCCCGACCAGCTCGGCGCTCACTTGCTCCATGTTCTGCTTGACAAACTCCAGCAGCGCCTTGAGTGACCGAAAGAACTGGCTGAACGCCTTCAGTCGCGCACGGAACGCAGCGTCCAGCTGCACGTGGAGCCTGGGATCGAGCATCTGCGCTGCGGCGTTGCTGCCGTTCGTGGCGGTGGCTTCAGCGACTGCGTCTACGACTGCCTTGGGCACTGCTGTCTTGCGACCAAAGCGGAAACCGTACAGGAAACTTTCGTAGCCCGTGCGCGGTTTGCTGAAATCGACACCCAGCACCACACGCTCGTACAGCTTCGAGATCGCTTCGACGACGCTCAGCGCTTTCACAGAGCAATGCAGGCGCTTCACGGTCATCTGGAAAGACGCAGGCTTCTTCGTAAGGCGCTCAATTGTGTCGAACAAGTCGTCCATATCAAAGAGCTCAAACGGCGACTTGTCAGTCCCCTTGTCAGCGTTCGTACCGGTCTTTGCGGCAGCTGTGCCTCCAACAGCAGCACCGGCGGCTCTCGTCTTGCGGATGTAGAGCAGCTCTAGCGCTTGTTTCCACAAAGTACGGAGCTTCTTCACATGCTCTTCGTCACCCTCTTGCTTCTCTACAACGAAGAACCGATTGTAGTACTCGCACATGGACGCAATGCTCCGAAAGCTGTATGGATGCGGGTACAATCCGCAGTCCTTCAACGCCACCAGGAGGTTAAACTGCGCTGGAGTCAAGTGAAATACTTCAGCAATGCGCTTCATGTACACATCAGCGTGCAAAAACGAGAGCAACTGCGCTGCTGCGGCGATCAGAACGGGCATGGACGACGACGCCGAGTCTTCGCGCGCTGGCTCTGGATCCGTGTTGCTAATGAACTCGATGTCGCGCTCCAAGACGTCGTCGATCGGCAATCCCGTGATCTCAACCTCGCCGTCTAAATCCAGTTTTGCAGGCGGCGCGTCGAAAGCCACTGCCAGCTCCTGAGGGAAGTAAATGAGCGCCAGGTCACGCACAAGTGAACTGAGGACGTCCGCGCACAGCTTACGCACGACCGGCTCAGGTAGATCCAATCCACCATGCACGCGCCGCGAGAAGTTGATCAGCTCAACACGAGTGGATTCGGGCGTAAACAGGAATTCCCATCTCCCCGGAGCTGTGTGCGGGCCTTTCTCGTGGAGATCTTCGACGTAGATCAGGTAGATCGAGGCTTCAAAGTCTGTGTCGAGGTACATGCGATCCCAGATCGACTTTGGTACCCGCGTGCCTTTGTCGCCCGTGACTTTGACGTGTTTCCCACAGCACACCGTGTGGCCCTTCAGCACGATCTTGCAAGTCGGAGTGATCCCCTGCGCGCCGTTCGTCTGGTGGTTCATGTGGATCGAGAAGCTGCTCTTCAGCGTCTCCACAAAGAAGTCTCGGAGTCCGTAGAAAATGCCGTCGATGCTGAAGCGCAGCGTGTAGTTTTTCTCCCGCGGGTGCCAAAAGAGTCGCTTCAGCGAGTCCAATTTCGACTGCGCGCATTTCATCTTTGCTGCAATGTTCACCACGTTCACTGCGTTCTTGTTCTCAGGATGCGCCTTTGGGGTATTCAGAGTTCCTCCTTCTGGGGAAGATGGGAACGCGCCAGCCTTGCCATTTTCTTTCGGGGTTCCAAGCGGCGAGCGAAGGAAAGATCGTTTGGGGCTGTTGTTGGCGCTCGAGCTCATGCGGCGCTTCCTCTCTTCTTCGAGCGCGACGGTTTCCATGGATGCGATGGTTTTCTCCAACAAATGGATCTGCATCTTGATCTTCTCGCGCTTGACGCCCCACGCCTTCTTCTTCTCCAGCTTGTGCGCTTTCGCTTTCATGTAAATCGCCTCCAGTTCTTTCACAGCAGCGTTCCACGCAGCGTCAAGCGCCGGTTTCTCCATTGTCAGCGAAAATATTTGCAGCTTTGGTTCGGATTCTTTTTTCGCGGCAGTTGCAGCGCCAGCAACACCTTGTTTTTCGTTCGTTGGAGCTTTCAAAAGCGACCGCAGTGACGGATTTAACGACGGAAGAACGCCCTTGAGCTCCTCACAATTTCTAGGATTCTCGGCTGAAAATGGAGGCGTTGCGCAAACTTTCTGTTCATCTTCACCATCTTCTTGATTCCCACAGCCCTGGCCTGCTTCTTCGTCGTCTTCGTCGTACCCGCCGTCGTCGTCGTCGTCGATGTTCAGATCGTTCGCGACATCTTCAATGCGCTTCACAGAGTTGTTGCCCTCGCCATCTTCATCCTCTTCGTCCTCATTCTCATCTTCCGATTCTCGGGGTGAACTTTCCGGCGCAAAAGCGGCAGGAAGGGACAGCGCGGGCTTTAGACTTGGAGCAATGACAACGCGCTGGCGATGGCGGATCCAGCGGCGTCGGCGCACATAATCTGTCGATCGCGGCTCTTTCCGCCCGCCGTGGCGCTTGATCGCTTGATTGATCCTAATCACGAAGGAGGTCAAGGGCACGTGAGTTAGGCCAGGTCACATACAGCAGTACGGATACCAATAGAGGCAAGTGCCGTCACTCCATACATTGTAAAGTCAAACGCGTAGATCCATCCGTCCTTGTCGCAGTTGCCCGACTTCGTGTCGATCTCCCACGCGGACGTCCAGACCCAGTTCACGGGGAGCTGCGGCTCCACTTTCTCGCGCTTCTGGCTCGACGGCGAACCGTGCAACCCGCTCCATCGACGGCGATCTGTCGGCAACAAATGGCCGGGAAACGACGAGCCGTAGGAGAAGGAGAAGTACGAGTAACGCTCGTGCTCGTAGATGTCGTCGACCGCGCTCTCGCCACTGAAGTCGCGTACGCCAAACTGCATGTGCACGCGCTGGATGAATGCCTCCTCCTTGTCCTGTTGTTTGAATTATAGAGGCAGTTGAACGTCAGCACATGTATTTCTTCACATGATAGTATGGATTTGAATACAGATGGATCCTTATAAAAGATACCTTTTGGCGATCGAGGATCTCCTCTACCTTGTCCACCTGGCGCGGGTCGTGCGCCCAAAAGAACGCCCGTAGCCGCGTCTGGTACTTCCTCAGCTGTGCGTCTTCCTCGCTCAAGTCGGCTACACACATGTATAGAAACCACACCATCAGCATCACGCTCGTGAATGGCACTGTCGTTGAACCAAAGCCCAGCGAGATGAGCCAGCACCACCACCATCAGCACGGATGTGTGTGTGTGTGAGAGAGAGTCCAGCTGGAGGCTAAGTCTGTGGCCACCTACACGCAGAGGAGTTGCGCTGCGGCTCGCTCTCGCTGATGGTCGCGAGCGCCGGGGCGCTCTGTCGCCGCGACAGCATCTTCATGGCGTGTATACCGCCGTCTCGTCGTTCCAAATGGCTCCGTTTGCCTCTTCTCGGTGAAGATGCCGAAGAGGGTGAGGTTGCGCGAAGGTAACCCAACATCCCTTGAAGTCGATATCGATTTAGGGAGACTTTTCGTTGTCCTTCAAGCTATATCAAATTAGAGATTCCGTTTGTGAAGCCAATGAGGAGTTTCACAAATTATGGCTACGATTCTTTCATTTGATGCCCTTGCACCCTTTCAAGTCACAAACTTGCCGAGTGTGCAAGCAAGCGCTACGAGCTCATCTCTGTCTGTCTTGCGCTCCTTCTCTTCGTCAACCGCAGCACACTTGTCTACCCCACAGCAATTAGAATGGACAGCTCGGGCAAGGGCCATGAGCCCTCGGTGGACGCGGGCGACCGCGACTCGCGTGTGCAGGCGCGGCGCAACCGCATCGACACGCGCAACGCGTCCAAGGACGACGAGACGCGCAAGAAGAAGCAGCTCGTGGGCGAAGCCAAGCACATGAGTCGCGGCCAGCAGCAGATCGCCGATAGCCTCAACCAGCTCGACCGCAGGAAGTTCGCGGGCATCCACAACGTCACGAGCGTCCGCGTGCACGCCGATGATGCGGAGAACAAGCGCCGCATCGACGAGGAAGAGCGGCGCCACAAGCGCGTCGAGAAGCTACAGCAAGAGGCGATCGCGAGCGGCGCGAAGAACGCCGCCGTGGAGATGCGGTGGTCGGACCTCTTCGAGTTCAGCATGCCGCAGGAGCTGCACCGCGAGCTCGAGGCGCAGAATCGGTCGTGCACCGAGATCCTCGCATCGAAAGACGGGTTGATCCGCGAATTCCAGAACCAGCTCAAGGCAAAAGACGAAGAGTACGTCACGGCGCTCAAAGTGCAGGCCGACGAAGTGGAGAAGCTCATTGACCGCATGAGCCAGCAGTACCGCGAGATGCAGGACGAGTACGAGATGGAGCTCGAGCAGATGGAAGACGCGTTCCTCAAGGAGCGCGACGAGCTCATCGCGAACAACAAGCTCGAGATCGACTCGCTCTTTGAGAAGCGGCGCGAGATGGAGATGGTCTACATGGAGGCCAAGCAAGCGCGCGACGAGCAGTACCTCAAGGAGATCGAGAGTCTGCGCGTGAAGGACGCGGAGGACTACAACGAGCTCAAGATCAAGCTCGAGACCAACATCCAGACACTCGAGCAGCAGCTCGAAGAGATGCGCGCCACCTACCAGCTCAACACAGAGAAGCTCGAGTACAACTACCGCGTGCTCACGGAGCGCGACATGGAGAACTCGGCGACGCTCAGTCAGCAGAAGCGCAAACTCGCGCGGCTCAAGGACGCGCTCAGCACGCTCATCGCCAAGTACAACCAGACCGACTCGCGCGACCGCAACCAGAACCAGGAGCTCACGGAGGAGTACCGTCGCATCACGAAGCAGTACAAGGACCTGCAGAAGAAGTACGCGCACTTTGAAGCGAGCGACCGCAGTAAGTACGACGAAGTTTGGACGATGCACGAAGAAGAGGCGGTCACGAAACTCGAGAAGCTACTCAACGCGGACAAGATCATCCACGAGCAGCAGCTCGGGTTGGTGTGGAAGCGACCGGCGCAGTCGATCCGCAACTGGAGCCAAATTGGTGCGATGAAGAAGAAAAACAACGAGATCTCAGGCGCGACGAGGCCAAGCGATGATCACGATAGTAGTAGCGGCGGTGGTGGTGAGCCAGGCAGTCGTCGCCATAGTATCAGCAGTAATCAGGAAACCAATGGAGAACCAGGAGGTGGAGACGCGTTCGGCGAGATTGACGCGCCAACCGTGCGCAAGATCTCCAGCACGAAGCTCAAGTACATGCTCCGACTGCTAGCGACAGAGGCGGGCTTCCTCGTGAACGGCAGCGTGCAGCAAGCACTCGAGAACTTGCCAGACGACGAAGCTGAACTGGTGAAGGCCGACATGATCATGCGCACGCTAGGTGTGGACAACGAGGACGACATGGAGCGCCTCATGGGCTTCTTCTTCCAGGACCCGCGCACAGAAGTACCCATGGAGTACGGTGCGGCGTCCGGCGGCTCGGCCTCAACGGGGAGCCTCAATGGGACTCCGCAGCAGACACCGACCCCAAAGTGGGGACTTATCGTCGCTCCGGAAGACGTCATCCGCGTCATCAAGCAGTTTGTCGAGGTAAGTGAGCCGATTTGTTAGGTGTTTTTATTGCCTCTGATCCAAATCCACCATTCGGGTTGCGTTCTTGTAGGAAATGAACGAGCAAAAGCGGGTCGCGCCTCTCACGCGGATGCTGCGTCGTGCTTCAGGACACGGGGACGACGACCACCATCACAAACAGAAAGCTGGCGGCAAAGGTGCATCATCGTCCTCTTCGAGCGCTACGTCTGCAGGAACGCTCAAGGCGCGATCGCAGCGAGCCGAGCGCGAGTACTGGGAGTCGGTGGTCAAAGTCGTGCCTCCTAAGACAGTCCGAGTCATGGAGGCGCTTGAAAAGGGGCTCACGATGTACCACCACGCGCTGCTGCGCCGCAAGGAGTACATTGACGACGTGAGCGCGCTCAAGCACCAAAACACCGAGCTCAAGACGCTGCTCAAGCAATATCTCGGCGCGCCGATCAACGAAGACCTCATTGTGCCGCCCACGCAAATGCAAATGTATCAGTAACAAAGCTATTTGAAGCACGAGACACAAAAGACAAAAAAATAAGAGAGAGTCTATTATGTTAAAGCGAGCGAACACTACAGTAGAAATGGGGGGGGGTAAATGGGGCACCACTCCATTTTTACGCCGACTTGTGCTTCTTGTTCTTGTTCTTGTTCTTGTTGCCGCCAGCGCCCTGCTTCTGGTTCTGCTGGTTGTCCGCCTTGCGCTTCTGCTGCTTATTATTTTTGTTGCTCTTTGCCTTTGGCGTGTCTTCGTCCAGCTCGACCACGACGCGAGGCGCCGCCGCAGCTGCTGCCTTGCTCGCCACTGGCGTGGCAGCGGTCGCTTTCTTCGCGCTCTTCTTCTTCGTTTTCTTCTTGGCGTCTGGCACCTCCACACCTTCGTCCGAGAGGCACGCAGTGAGGCATGTGAGACGGGGCTTGCTCATCAACATCGTCGACGTCAACGGGGTCACCTCGGCGTTCGCCTCCTCTGGCGCGAGTGCGTCAAACTTGAAAGTCGCCAAGTCCCAGATCTGCACCGTGCCGTTCGACGTCGCGAGCACGATCCACGGCAGCGTGTCCTCGCCGTTCACGTACAGCACCTGCATGCAGCGGATGCGCGCCGTGATGTCTGGGTGGGTGACCTTGGCCACGAGACTACACAAACAAGAGGCACAAGCACAATGGTTAGCTCCTTTGTGACCCATAACATTGACTGTCACAGTAGTAAGGCGAGAGAGGAAGAGAGGAGAGGAGTACGCACTTTCCAGTCGCCTGCCATATATAAATATGCTTGTCGTCACCAGCGCACACAACGTAGTCATCTGTCGCGAACACCGCGCACTGGATGCGCTGCTTGTGCTCTAAAGTCCCGACCAACTGTGAATAGACAGAATGCATCACACACAACATTGTTGTTAGTAAACTGATCAACTATCAAGTGCATCAATACCAAGTTGTTTGGTGAGCTTACCTCTGCGTTCGAGCTGCTGAAGACCGACAGGTCCGTGCCGAAGCACAGCGCGTAGCGCGACCCCTTTTGCGAGAGCATCACGAGGTTCGCCTCCTTTTCTAGACGGCGAATGTACGCGATACGACCTTTCACCAAGTTCCACATGCGCAGCGTGCGATCGCGAGCGACCGAGAAGCACAGCTTGCCACTTGGGTGCACCGCAATGGAGTTGATCTCGCCCCTTTACATTCGCACAGTCACACATTCGCAAGTTAGTGATCAATGATCGAATGCACGGAAGCACAGATAGGATCATGAGCTAGGAACGTACTTGTGACCACCGAGGATGTGCAGGCAGTTCCAGTCCGAGGTGCGCCAGATGCAGATCGAGTTGTCCGCGCTGCCACTGAGCAAGTGACTCTGACCGAAGAACTCGAGACTCGTGATCGCGCCGTGCTGCTCCATCAAGCTGCCGACTTCCACGCGCTTGTCAACATTGTAGATCCTACAGCAACACACAAAGAGAAGTCAGCATGAAGGCTCAATGTACACATGGAAATGCAATCGCTGGTAGTGTACAACAGCCACAAAGCACGTACTTGATCAACTCGTCGTTGCCGCCCGAGAGCAGCGTCTTGCCGTGCTTGGCGCCCATGAGCGCCACGCTCTTGATGCATTCCGTGTGCGCTGAATAGCCGAAGATGAGCTTGAGCTTCGGGTTTGGGTCCTTGAGCGACGCCTCGGTCGGGAACTCCCAGCCGTAGAGGAGCCCTTCGTACGTGCCTGCGACGATACGGAGCATGGTTCTCTGGTGCTGTATGTGTGTACCTGCTGGTGTTGTTTCTTGCACTTGACTTGACTTGGATGAACGCACACCCAGCACTTAGCTCTGGTGTTGTTATCGCTCGCAATTGCTTTGGCGTTTGGACTTGGCCAATACAATTGGTTGGCAAAGCGGTCCTCTGTGGTACAGTAATCGTGCATGCTAAGTACGTTCGGTGGCGTGAATGTGGCTTGTGGCTTTTTGGGGTGACGTTTGGAGCTGCTGGTGGCAGAAGTGAACTAATGACCATCACTCTGGAAAGTGCAATGTGTGACGTGTGAGCGAGAAATAGCGCACATCCACACACCAAATTAGACCGAGATGATGGCTGAAACGAATGCAACGATAGCGTTCATGCGATTGAACGTGAGCCATCTCTGTGAGCCTTGGTGGGGTGGTCTTTATTTCCAGCGCGAGAGGTAGTAACTGCAGCAGTTTGGCATTGGTGCTGAGATTCGCGAAGCAGCAGAAAGCGAACGAAAGTATCGCTTCATCCTCGACGAGAACAGACAATCCTTGACAAGAACGCGGGAGCAAAGAGTTACGCAATATGGACTTGAACATCGTGATATCGCCTGAAGATGAAGAGATCGTCGTGATGGATGCATCGCTGGCGTCCCCGATGAGCAAGGGTCAGCGCAGACTGTCGCTGTCTGCGAAGTGGGCGAGCAACAAGGCGCTGGCGCTGGAGTACCTCAAGAGACAGCGGGTAAGCGCGGCTTGTACACTTACTTTCATGGTTGGCTAGGCTTTGTTTCAAGGTTTCAGGGTTGACTGACAATGTGATGGACTCAAAGGAAGTGGTCATTTGGATGGAGCACATCCTTGGAGACAAGTTACCATCCACAGATTTGCATGAATCCCTCAAATCTGGAATCGTGCTGCGTGAGCTGGTACGTGTTGCTTGTTGCTGCAAAGCATACACGCTCGTGATTTGTTTCGTTCATTCCACAACTCACCTTGCTTTCTCTTGTAGTTGGAGAAGCTGTTCCCAGATGCCACTCGCTGCCTGTCACCTATCAGTCGCAAGTATTCGACTCGCATGGCGCCATGGAAAGAGCGCGAAAACATCTCTGTCTTTCTCAAACAATGCAAAGCGTAAGTTCTAAAGCTACTGTTTACCTTCTGTCAATTCGCTCGACATACTGACTCGAGCTGTTGATTATTCAGACTCGGGATGAATGATTTGTCATTGTTCTGCACGGATGATCTCTACGACGGCAACAACATGGTTCAGGTATTAAATTTGCATTTAGACCCCACGCAATGTAATGGTGGATACTTAAACGGTCTCCGTTACGCCAGGTGATGTTCTGTGTCCAAGACTTTATGCGGTTCTCGCAAGAGCACTCGGAGCACTTCCTCCACCCAGTCTACGACGAGTATGTCACGTTTTCCAACCAAGATGTACGTATTTCCTGAGTCTCTGGGCGTGATAGTCGAAATCCGGAGTGCACTCAACCGCCTAGTTACTCTTAGGTCGAAAACGCTCTGTCCAAGATTGAGAAGGCTGGTGTGGATGCGAGCAAGCTAAAAGACCTGATGAACGGACCAAGTTCCGGTTCATCTTCACCAGAGCAAAGAGGAAAGAGTGGATCTGAAGACTACGATGACACAGACGCTGACTCGCTGCTCGCATCCAGCGACGCCGAGAAAGATCCACTCGAGTTTGAAGAGAAGGCTCTCAATGACCTCGAGGCGGAGCTGCAGGCAATGGCTGAGAGCGAGAGGCTGTCTAACCAATCGAGCGGCGCTGAACCTGATGACCAAGACGAGGAATTTGAGCCAGAGCTTGATGACGAAGCCGGCTCCGGGTATGCGTCAGAAGAAGCTGAGGAGGATGAGGGAGAGTACGAAGAGTACGAGGAGGAAATCATTGATCTACTGAACGATCTGGTGGACGCTGTTGAAGAAGCCCACGAGACCGAGCTTGAAGAGGAAGCCGAAAGCACGACCAGCTCAGAGGAGCAAGAAACGGAAGACGACGAAGAGGATATGAAGTACTCCGTTGAAGCTGCTCTGCAGGCGAAACTCGAAGAAGACTTGGAGGAGGCAAAGCGCATGAGCCTTCCCGAGTCTGTTGCTTCCGATATCATTGACGCCGAAGTGCTGATCAACTTTTCCGCAGAGCACCGCATCGAATCCGAGGCGAGAACCGAACTGATGGATCTGGGCAAGTCCGATACGATGGTGCTCGATGGGGGAGAGACTGAGAGAAGATCCGATCAAGCACAAGGGCATGGAAGTGACGATGCTGCTGCTACTACGCGTCAAGACGCAAAACCATCCAAGAAAAAGTCCAAGGCTGCCAGGAAGAAGGTAAGTTGTGTGACTTCGATGATGTTGGCTCATTCTTTTCATTGCGAGAGCCTAGTTCACTGATCTCTTTGACGTGATTGGTTATGTGTCTAACATTGCAGAAGCACCGTGAGTCATCGAACGAGCCGCTTGATGCAGAGGCCATGTCGCGGTGCACATGCGGGAGCAAATGCTCAATTATGTAGCCATCTTCCACTTTAAACTTTACATGAATGTTCATTCTTGTTGCCCGAAGACTCGGCCAAATTCAAACCTAGCTTTCATGATCAAACGCTTTCTCAGCATCACGTCTGAATCACACCTTCAAGTGCAATGAGACAGTTGAAAATAAAGAGATTGTGGATGGCAAGATTATTCGCTGCAGACGATCAGAGTCTCGCCCGTGATCTCAATGTTGGGCGTCTCGTTCTGCTTGAACGAGAGCATGAGGCACTTGAACTCTTCAAAGTCAAAGCAACTCTGCAGCACGTCGATCACGTCCAGCGGGATTTCGTCTGGATTGTCACATCAACAACAGGAGAAAGGAGATCACTACCGGCTACGGCATTGGGATAACGAAAGAGATTCCATGGCTTGTTGAATGTCCACCAACCTTCGTGCTCTTGCATTTGGCGGCACAGCTCGTCCATGGAGAAGTACTGAAATGAGGGCAGCATGCGTGCGTACAGTGTTAGACGCTTGTGCTTAAATGAAAGCCAGCGAGTGCTATGGAGCGAAGGTTTTTACCTCGAGTTTCTCCGTCAATCGCTGCTCCAAGAACGATTCTAAGTATCCAAATTGAACCGATAGGCACAAAAGAGATGATGAGTTTCATGGTCATACGATCCGTAGGCTGAAATTCCTGGAAGTCGTACCAATGAGGTTCGTGTACTCGCTGAAGATGCTGGTGTAGATCAACTTGTTCTCGGTCACATTCTCAAACACCTCTGTTCAAGAAAAAAGAGATCGAAGTGGGTATCCAATGTAAGCGCTTGCCCATAATCCCACCAACACGATAGCTACACCTTTTTGACCACGCATACCGCAGTTCTTGAGGCAGAAGTCGCTCTGCATGTTGACAAACTCTGGGTCGATCAGAAGATCTTGGAGCACGCCGATCATCTCGTCAAATTTGTTCTCCTGTTCTCACAGATGTCAACACATCCAGTCAGTTTGGGAAGTCCAGAGCAATTCAATGCATCAAAGTTAATGTCCGTACCTCGGTGTTCTCTCCGACATCGGTGCTGAAGATCTCCTCTTCGTCATCGATCTTCAACGCGTCGGTGATCTCCGGCTCGTCAACAACTCCTACCAAATCATAACCACCATAACGCACGTGTGTGAGCTAAACAAGTCAAGATAACACCACCATCACCACAGAGCTACTGTAGCGATCAAGGTACCTGAGGCGGACATGATGAATTGGCGTTGGGGTCGAAGAGATCCGCAGAAGGCAGGGAGGGATGCACAGGAGTCTTGATTGCCGGTGCGCTTGTGAGAGAGATACAATGCAGCACGAGGAAATAGACAGAGAGAGAGAGAAACGACCAGTCACTCGCAACGGCCCTCGTGCCATTTAAAAATGCATGCAGGCGCGTGGTTTCATTTTCTTCAGAAGCGTGGTGGTGGTCTCATTTACTGTATCGAAAATGTAGCCATGTTGCTTCAATGGTACAGGAATGGTACACCGTGCCTTGCGCAGTGGTACAGCCTGAACAATTTTCTGACAATATCCTGGATAATTGCATACTCGAGGGTTTCATGCACTATAATAATATAGTCTAATTGAAAGGTTTGTTTACGCGAGACACTCCAATCACTACAACCAAACGAGCGAGACTTGGCCTGCCAAATTGCTCCTCTCGCTCTGTACCCCGAACAACATGCATTATAGAGGTCCATGAATTGTTTGCAGGGTAAACGAGCCGCCACAACCAAAACGAAGCGCTTGGTGAAAAATGCGCCTTGGCGCTTGACAGCCAGCATGAAACACTGAATCATTGTCATGTGGGTGTTTGGATCAGGTTTTCAACAGGCGGTTTTTGTTCAACGCGTCAACCACGGAACAGCACACAGCAGCAGGAATGTAACCATGACCACATCATGGTTACGTTCCTGTATGCTGTTCCGTAGGTTTTCTTGCTTCGTTTAATAAAACCTCAAAACGTTTCAGTTACAAGCGTTGGGTTCACTTCAGTTTTCTCCATCTGTTTGGTTACACTCCTCCGAGGTTTTTCCCTCTCAAGTGGTTACACATCCGCTCAGCATTTGGTATATTTAGGACCTGCAACAACAACAGGGCGAAGCAACAGCCAGCGGCAGAGCCATCATCATCATTATAAAACTGGAAAGAAGACGGAAAAGCGGACGCCTCTCGCTCTCTCTGTTAGCGCTCTATCCGCCCAGTCTCTCTCTGTACGAGAGCACGTATATAAGCGAATCGCCATCGTCTCTCCGCTTGGGTGTCTCATTCGATCACTCTGCGAAAGAAGCGCGCGCCGTAACGCCACCACGCTTTCGAATTTGTAGAACCAGCGTCCGCCTGTCTACCAGTGTGTCCCGCGGCCCTATCATATTATTAAGAGCCAAGCGCGCGCTGTGTCCCAGTGAGGTGGTGAAGAAGAACGAGAGAACGAGTACGAGGGCGTATCGAGCGACTGCGTGAGAGGATGGTGCGCAAGAATGGCTGGCAGCCGCCGTTCCACCTGCTGCAGGTGGTGACGTGGGTCGTGTTCCCGTCGATCATGGCGCTCTTCTTCGTGTTCTACACGCCGCTGCTGAACACCACGGCCGCGTACCTGGGGAGTGTGGTACGTTCGCGAATTGGTGATGGCGACGATGACGGTGCTTGTGTATGAAATTGTGGACCGGAGCTCATTCATTTGTTGTTGTGTGTGTTCAAAATGCAGGCGTATGGAGCGTCGTGTATATTCACAGTGTACTCGGTGATCATCTGTACGGGGACGGATCCTTCGGATGACTGCATCATGCGACCGTCGTCGGTGCGTGACGCTAACTGCATTATCAGCGGATGGTGTGATTATGGGCTCATGCTAATCACACAGATGAATTGTTTTTGATGAATTGCAGGTTGTGAACCGCGATACGCGCGTCGGAGAGGACCAAGTCTACTGCAACGTGTGCATGCAATACGTGTACGCTTCCGCTCTCATTGCGTACTATGGAGGCTTATCAGGCGATCTGCTGTGTATCGAAACCTAACTGTGTGTCGTTCATGTCAATATTTCACAGCCACAAAGAGAGCCGTCATTGTCGGTTGTGTGACAAGTGCGTCGCGGTGTTTGATCACCACTGCAAGTGGCTGAACAACTGCATTGGCAAGAAGAACTACAAGCACTTTCTCGGCTCGGTCATTGGCGCAACGATCCTGCTGGCGCTGCAGATCGCGCTGGGGATCTACCTGTTCTGGGAAACGTTTGAACGCCCCGACGCCGTGCGAAGAAGATGTAAGTTGAGCTTGTCGACGTTGATCGAGACTCCAAATTGAGATATTAACTTGACAATATTGTGTGTCTTGTGTGCGCAGCTGCAAGTGCGTTTGGCTGCTCGACGACCAAAGACGCGAGCACGGGGCTGTGCTTGAACGATGACTACTCGCTCTCTTTGCTCGCGATCAAGCTCGTCCATGGGCTGATGCTCGGGTTCCTGGTCCCGTGGTGCTTTCTCATCGCGCAATTGACTTTTTTCCACATCCACTTGTGTAAGTGCCATGGGGTGTACCTACCTGTATTAATATGCAGACACTGGTTTAGGAATGCTGTGTATGCTGACCTTATGGCTGTGTGCTAATTTGTCTATGGTAGGCATCGAAAACCTGACGACGTACGACTACATTGTGCAAAAACGCAAGCGCCAGATGAACCGCGAGAGAGGGGACAATTCCGTACGTGTGCATCCGATTTGAAAAAACCCCGCGACCGAAGGTTTTTGTGACACGGTTTTCGCGCCGCTTCTTGATTGATGCGAGGGAAAGCTGACCTCATCTTTCTTCGTATCTGTGTTTGTTTAGATCCGTCCGAGCTTCTGGCAGCTCATTTACGCGCGTCTGTGCTGTCAGCGTCCTGATATCCGCGGCAAGAACGCTGGTGCTGCTGGGGGAGCTGCTGCTGCTGCCGGTGTTGGCGATAGGACCCAGAACGCGTCGCGCATCTCGGCCATGAGCGCGCAGAGCGAGGAAGAAGAGCTCGCTGTGATCGAAGCCGAAGTCGATGACGATCTTGAAGTGCTCAGCGCGCGCAGTGGCGAAGTCGGCGCGCGCGACGGCAGTAACATGCGCAGCAGCAGTGGCAGCATCCACAGCCAGCGCGCGAGCAAGGGAAGAAACAGCTTTGCACCCATGCGGGGCTTTGGGCTTCACGTCAACCTTGGTGCAGTCACTGGGACTTCTACCACCAGTTTATCTTCTGGTGCTGGAGCTGCCAATGGTGTTCTGATTGGAAACGGCCGCTCGTCCAGTATCGGCACCCCGACCACCGAGACGAGCTACATGACCGCGCCGCACACGCCTCGGTCACCGCGGTCCGACGCTGAGAGTGCGTACCACTCGGAGGACTCTGATTACAACCGCCCGCTGTCGGGGGCCCCCGTGTCCGGTAGCTCGTCGATGGTGATGTACGGGCGACCCACGAGCGGCTCCTCCGCAGCCAACCACATTGTTTAAGTAAATTGGGCGAGTGATCGAGTGGGTTGGAATGCAATCATTGGATGGTAGTGCTAGCAAACATGACCCAGCCAGTGGGGCGAATAGTGTGCCAGCCAGTGTCTTTGCAGCGTCTGGTTCTCTATATATTATATAAATAATGTCTTCAACGCGCTTTACGCCAAATCGTGGTTGCGTGGAAGCGTCGAAAGACACCCGGGAACTTCGTTCCCTACCGACGTAGCACCACTGATCGAACCTCTGGCCCTTCGAAGGTACTCGGGACGACCCTCTCCTCGGATCGCGCTCGTCGCCACCTTCCATATGTTCGACGCGGCGTTCGTATCTCGGTTCCACAGCCTGGAACAGGTCTTACAGCTGACCAGCCCGTGACGCAAGATGCTGTCGCTCCTGTACGGTCTAGGGTTCTTGCAAACCCGGAACGTCTCACACTCGCCCTGTTCGCACGTGCTGCACCTGCAGCTGGTGCGGAACTCATCGACCAGGTACACGTCATAGCCCGCCTTCCGAAACATCGTCCTGAAGCCTTTGCCCTTGACGGGTTCCTTCAACCTGCGGTGCTGCCTCTGATCCCAATCCCCTATCGCGACTATCATTTCTGTTCCGCTTCAGAACAGCTTCTCGAACCGCTTCAGGAGACGAGCTTCCGTTATCTGGCGCCGTATGTAGCCGCCCAGCTTCAGCTTCCAGAAGATGTACTGGTTGTACACGGCGATCAGACGCCTGTTCATCTTGTTCTTTTTCTCCACGTAGGCTTTGAAGCGCTCGAAGTAGGTCGTCTTCCTCTCAGCTCCGCCTCCCATTCGACGACGCGCTTGCCGTCGATCACCTCCTGCTTGCGGTCCTGTAAGTAGTCCCGGTACTTCTTCGCCTTC
>JAASGK010000361.1:0-26938 GCA_023334195.1 Globisporangium emineosum
GCAAGTTGATGCTCGTCCCAGACGATGCGGATTGGGAACTGCTTTCGCTGGGTCACTTACTCAGAGGCAGGCTCTGCGGCGTATTGTTAATTGCGGCGACGGTGCCATGGAGCGCCAAGGGCGTGTGGGTGCTTCATAGTGGCATTTCCATTCAGACGCTGCTTCATCCGATCTGCACGTTCGGACACATCCTTTTATATTGCGTATTATCCATTATTGTAGATAAAGAGGAAACATTTGATTTTAAAATAATCTTTATTACAACTTAATACGTATTGTACAATATAGAGGTATTTAACGTGATGGTCTCATTCGTGATGGGCAGCGGGAGTTGTCAGACTTGGCACCGAAGCGATTCTGGGAACAACAGAACCACGTTCTGACTGCTGCTACATAGTGCTCACATTGGTGTCTCATTACTCAAACAGAACGATCCTAAGGATCAAGGCTTTGCATAATGTTGACATACAAATATCTCAAATTGTTATGCATCACCAGCAGCTGACGTGGTAGGCGAGTACCGTAGAGGCTTGATTGGAGTTTTGGTGACAATGCAACAACCTTGCTGTTGTCTATGCGCGCATTGCTCCATAGCAAAGCCGAGCGTGTGGGTGCGGCCTCAAGGAACCTCTGGGTGCGTAACCGTGAGTAGCGCGACAAAGCCTCAGCAGTGTGTGCAGATTCAGTGGCTTTGGTTATTCGAGGAACCCTCTGCATGTTGGCGGACTATATGCGTGGCTTCAGTGGTATTCTACTGCAACGTTATTCCGGGGCAATTGCAGAAATCATATTCGGTATCATAGTGCCTGCCTAGTGGTTCGGTGGCGCATCCATGACGCGCAATGACTGAGACGAATTGCACTGATTAAGCTGTCACGAAGGTGCCCACACTCCATCACCTTCGTTCAATGAATAATGATACCGAACAGACTTCAAGTCTCTTCATGGATACACAAGTTTGACTCTGTCTTGGAGTTGTTGAACCCGCTCTGCTGCACGGACCAAAGATTTCTCAAGCGACTCGATGCCCTGAAGCCTGTGGAGCTAGCTCATGGATGACAAGGACACACCGCATACAAATGGGAATGCTATGGTACTTGGCATCTCGGCACATTGCTCTTTGTTTGATTTGGAAGTTTTATGTTTCTTGTAGTGCTAGCGAATGGACGGACAACTTATATCGCTGACTCGCCTATCAGCACGTTTTCCACACAGATACAACGATAGCTCACTCATTTCGGTCACATATATTAGCGGCTGCTTTGGTTCATCTCTCTCACGCGGTCTTGCCAAAGTCCTGGGTCCAGTAGGTCTTGTAGTTGCCGCAGCCGTTGTTCACGGCCTTGCCGAAGCCCACGTCCTTCACGTCAGCGTTGAGGATGTTGGCGCGGTGGCCGGCCGAGTTCCACCACGAAGTCATGACCTGGTCCACCGAGCTCTGGCCCGCCGCGACGTTCTCGGCAGCCGCACCCCACGAGTATCCCTGCTGGGCCATGCGGTCCCAGGCTTTCGAGCCATCGGCGCCATCGTGGGTCATCGTACATCGGTTCGCCTGGTCCTGCGAGTGGACCGAGGACGCTGCGTTCAGGCGAGCGTCGATGCGGAGACTGCCCAGGCCGTTCTGCTGTCGGTACGCGTTCACGCTGTTGAGCATCGCCTGGTTTTCCACGACGTTCATGCCGTTGTTGCTGACCGCCGGAGCTGGTGCTGGGACAACCTGGTTGGGCACTCCAGACAACGCAAAGCGACTGATGACGTAGCCGCAAACGGCGTCATACTTCTTCACCTTGGTGTTGGAAGAACCCTTCTTGAGCCAGCAAGTGCCGCCGTTGTAGTTGGTCCACGTCCAGTGCGAGCACGTGTAGTCGTTCGCGCAAAAGTCGCCGCACACGTCGGGGATGCCGCGCACGGCGCGCTGGTCCTTGCCGTAGAAGTCGCAGTCGTTCTCCCACATCACACGGTTCTGGGAACCTTTCTGGAATGCTGTCGACGCTGGGAGCGCGCTGAGCGCGACAGCAGAGGCGAAGAGCACGAAGGTGGCGGCTTTCTGCATTGTAAGGGAAGGTGTTCTGTTGATTTGAGTTGGCCGGCCTGGTCTGAAAGTGGTTTGGGTGGTTTTGAAACTGGAAGCAAGGGTGGAACGGGATGTCGAAAGCTGGAGGTGGCGCTGCGAGCAGATGAGCAAATTGGCAAGTGAGAAGAATCGGCGAGGGCATTTTCTCCTTATTGCCCTATCTCTCTCTCTTTGTGTATTCAGGCAGTCGGCTGTGTGGCGTCGACACACCCATGTATGGAGTGCAGACATGCACATTGGCCTGCTGGTGGCAATCGCTTGACTCATACTCAGTTCCATACAAAGCCCCGGAGAGGATAGGCGAGATCCAGATGCAGACGACCAGGTGGCCCAGCGGATCATTGGAGCCATGCCAACCCCGTACCCATCTGCTTTGCGCGAAGTAAAGGCCCGCCAGACGCTGGTGACAATTGAGACTGAAAAGCCCCAGTGCACCCAATACAGTCTAGTCTCACTGGAAGGAGAATGGCGGCAAGCATATGTCAGCTTTCAACTGGTTTGGCGCTACGATTCCTCTCTCTCCCAGAGCACAGTCGACATTGAGAGCAGGAGCTCAAGCTTGCTTTCCATCTGACCGAGTGCATGTAGAGGGGAGGTTTCTGTTGTAAGCAGAGCTTGTGTGTAGCTTTCCAGTTGACGCCACTTGAGCAACATGGAGCCTTGCCAGATTTGACTTCGCGCAATGGAACAATTCCAAGCTCATGTGGAAGAAAGAAGAGACTGAGCAAATGGATCCATTGTCGACGTAAAGGCAGTGGAGATTAAGATCCTAGTGATCCAAGAGCTCCTCTTCGCTTTAATCAGATCCGTTAAAGGTGGGGATTAGTAAATTCAGAGTATTGAGTCTGTAACTGAACTAGCTGTCTAATTGGCTGTTAATTGACCATTATACAATGTGATTGGTCTAAATTGGTTCCGCACGTACCTTTTTCATGAGTTCAGATCTCAGTGTACCCATTCGTTCGTTCACCAGGAAGTGCTGTTCAATCGTGTCGGCTGGTGCTGGAGTGGATTACGAGTTGTTCTGGCTCAGTGTCGCTCTTCACCACAAGCGCACATGCACATGCTGGCTACAGCCATTCGCAGACGTGTGCTGAATGGATTCAATATGGCGCCGCTCCTCTGCTGGATGCAGCCGCCGTGCGTGGAGACAAATGTGTGGAGCCCCGCTCTTCAACGGATCTTTGGAATAAGAGCGACGTTCTTTGTTAGAAGATGATCCATGCACGACGGGTCAACTGCTAGATTTGTGTGGCCGGGAGCGAGCGGTCTGTCTCAAAAAGAGATCCTGGGCAGATGCCAAGTGAGTCAACGCATGTTCGTCTCGTAGAAGGAATTGGATGGACGCGTGGTATCCTGGATGGAGAGGAGCTACGGAGTGAAAAAGGATCCATGAGCATGAATATAACAACCGCATCATCATCGTGCAAGTGCACGCAGTTAATCGTGGTCGTAGGGTGGGCAATCAGTCTCAATCTGTGATGGGCTCTGAAACCAGCTCCAGTTGGCTCCGGCGTGCCTGAGTTTGATCCCGAGCAAGTGGGACGAATGATGATGGATCATAGGAATGATTTCAAGTGGGTACACTCGCATTATTCACACTCCACCGTGCTGATATGGTCCCTCATCTGCAACACTCTGATCGGTCGGTCATGTTTGATCTTAGAACTACCATCTCTTTCTCACGAAAGCCACACAGTTCCTATACATGCAGCATTCGTGTTGTATTTCAGATTTCTTTTTTATATTCATGGATATGTGTGTTGTTGCCACCAGTGTGCTCTTCGTGTGCTTACGATACACAGGCGCAGAATGCCGAATTGCCCTGCGCGTTGTATTTCGCAAAGCTCTCCTAGTTTCTACTCTTGGATCGGCCCGACAGCACCTGCTTCGCGACCGCGACGCACTCGGCGCCAATCACCTTGCACGCGCTCTCGAGGTCCTTCTTCGAGTGGATCGCAGACACCGACACGCGCACGCTCGGCAGCGGCTCGAACGTCTGCTGCTTCTTGTAGCGCGGCGAGATCACCGCGATGCCCTTTCCCTGCAGGTTGTGCATGACCTGGTCGCAGATCGTGCGCGCGACAGCACGCTGCTCCGCTTCGTTGCCCACGCGCTCGAGCAGCTTTGGCAGCAAGCGCACGTGGAGAATCGGCGACGCGCGCGCACTCGTGAGGTGGAAGTCGCTCTTGACGGCGGCCGAGAGCGTGTCATACGCAAGGTTCGCATTCGCACGGAGCTGGTCGAAGAGCTTTGGCTCGTCGCGCATGATGCGGATCGCTTCCGATGTGCACGCCGACGTGAATGGTGGCGGAGACGCCGAGAACACGTACCCGGCGCTATTGATGCGCTGGTAGTCCACGACTTCCTGCGAGCCCGTGCTGAAGCCACCGACACCAGCAGTCGCACCCGCGAGAGAGCCACAGATAATCGCAACGTCCGAGACCTTCACGTCGTAGTGCTCCGTGATACCGCGGCCCGTGGCGCCGAGCACGCCAAATGAGAACGATTCGTCCAAAAACAAACGGAAAAAGTACTTTTCGCAGAGCGCGACCACCTTTGGCAAGTCAATCACATCGCCGTGGTTGCGGAACAGCGACTCCGTGACCACGTAGCGGCGCTGGCAGTCTGAGCCGCGACCCACCTTCTTGTCCGCGTCGCGCACACTCTTGAGTACGCGCTCGAGGTCCTCCAGGCTGTTGTGCTTGTAGTAGAACGTAGTGCAACGCGCGAGGTTGGCACCGACCAGGATCGAGTCATTGCAGCCTTCGTCCACGACGATGAGGTCACCACGCTTCGCGAACGCTGGCAGCACCGTCGACGAGGTTGCCTCCGTGTCCGAGAATGTGATCGCGTCCGGGGTGCCGATCATCTTCGCAATGTCCTTCTCCAGGATCTCGTGCGTGTCGATGGTGCCGTAGAAGCCGCGCGGGCCGCACGAGCCACAGCCGTACTTGGTCAGCGCCTTAACGGCGGTGTCCTTGAGCTCCTTGCGGCTGCCGAGGCCCAAGAAGTCAAAAGTGGCGAGGTTGAGCAGTGGGCGGTCGATGCCCTGCAGCTTGATGTGCGTGTCCGGGAGCGACTCGACGATGCCGATCGGCTTGGCCTGCTGCTTGTCGCTGGTGGTGCTTGGAGGCACGATCGGCTCCGGGGTCCACTCGGCGACGAGGTCATCAATCTCCTTCGCGCTCAGCTTGACCTCCTTGTGCTTCGGCTTGTCCTTCTTCACGAACGCAATGTAGATCACGAACACAATGAGGAACGTCTCAATGATCACGTGCTCCGGGCTGCGCTCGTAGATCGCGCGGATGTATCTGTAGGAGTTGAGTACAACCAAGCCAATTAGTGATCCATCGTCATGCACATAGGCACGCGAACTCTCACCAGCACAGGCCACTTACTCGTAGTATGTGTGCGGCGCATTCGCAAACGCCTCGCTGATCTTGGTCGCGTCCAGCGACACAAGCGCCTGCTCATATTCATTCATTCACACACACACAGACAACAGTCAGTTCCCATCCATCCGTGAACCCACCAGCAGCAGCCACAAGGCTCGTCAACATTCGCATTTACATCCTGCGGCAACGTACGTCGGCGAAGGGCTTGCCGATCGCTGCCCACCACTCGCTCATGCTGGTCTCTGTCGGTTCTCTGTTGACGGTCGTCCGGTTGTCTTTGGCTCTTGGTGGCGAAAGCTGGAGTGGCTCCCTGTCCTTCCTTCTCTCTCGTGAGGCGCGAGGCTGGCGCGAGTGCGGGTTTCGTTCGAGTTCCGATGTGCACAAGTCGCTCACTTCTTTCTTGCGACACGGCTTTTTGGGCGTGACCGCCACGACCAAAGCGATCTTCAGTATCGGGAAAGCATCTCGGCATACTGAAACTCAGATAAAACATGGACAATCGGCGGGAGTGAACGTGTTCCCATAATCACCGATTGCGTGCGACGAACAGGCCGGGAAAGTGAGTCGACCCGAACAAGTGAAACCCCACTGACCCATTTATAATGTTGGCAGTAAACATTGCAGCTAAATCCATTTTTTTGAAAACCCACGGGTTGATGTTTGAGACGAAGTTTATCCATCATGCGTTCCCTCACAACCCGACCACAAGCGAGAAGACATTTGGGTACTGTATACCAGATATCAACCCCGACACGGGGTCTTGTAAAAAGGGACAGAACAGTACTCGGTGTCCTCACTTGCCCCACTCTCCAATTTGTTGAGCTCATTCAAGGAAAAGCAGCCAAAGCAGCAACGGCATCACAATCAGAATGGAGCTGCGGAATCGCAACTTGGGCGGACGCCGCGACATCGACGGCCGGCTGACGGACGTCACGCTCGGCCCGACCATCTACGCCGGCGAGCGCTACTCCAAGGCGAGCGAGCGCCTCAAGCGCCAGAAGAAGAACGGGATCGACGTTAGCGGCCTGGAGAACGGAGTGAGTCCCGCAAAGATGCGAGTGATAAAATGGCATGCATGCTGGTCCATGTTTCATTGTGGACAATTCACTCACTCCTGTGCGTGTTATTGGTCTATTGCTACTGTTGCAGCTGCTTGCGCCGCGCTTCATCGGATACATCCTCGCGTTGGTGGTGATGTTCGTCGTCGTGTTCTACCTGATGTTCGTCTCGTCCAAGAAGCGCAGCAGATCGAACTGAGGGTATGGATCATTTACATCTTGCCGTGAGATCGTAATTTGCAAATAAGATCTTCTTTCTTTCTTCCTTTGCGTCTCTTGAGCTAACGCGGAATTACACACGCGGAATGGTATGCGCACGCCACAAGCAGTGAACGCCAACAAGACATTTGGATGCCATGTTGCAATGGATACGCCAATCGTGCAATTGCTGTACCACAAACATCACCAAGCAGCCATCCAACTCCCAAAGGTGAAGGAGGAACGAATGAGTGAGGTGCCCTCTACACAACAAACGATCAAAAACTTCTCTTTTTCATTACGAGATAAATACTGCGGCAGGCTCGTTTCCCCCTGCGGCTTCTTTCCTTTGACGCGACTGTGGCACACGACACTCTTCTATTGACTATTGGTACATCGAAGCGGCCCGTGTTCAAGATTGGTTCTGGTCATGAATTCCAACGTTCATTTGCCAAGAGCTCCATCTTGAAGGCGGGTTGAACTTCTTCGCGGTGGTGACGACACTGGGGTCACAACTGGAGTCCGGTGTTCAGATACTTGAGCTCTAGGACCACCACAACAGCTCGCCTGTTCACGCTCAAGACGCGGTGAGCTGCGGGTGGGATCCGCCGCGCTTTCTCCCGAACGCCTTGGACATGTTGGTGATACGCGAGTAGAGCTTGTTCGCAAACGTCTTTCTCAGATCTCGTAGCTCCATGTCGACCACGGCGAGCTGCTTGTCTTCGATCGTGACCGTCGCCGACGCCGCGCACATGTCGTCGTCTCGGCAGGAACACGCGCAGCTCGGCACGCTCGACGCGCGGCCAGCGTCAGATCCGTACCCCCACTCGCTCGTGGCCGTGTCTTCGTCATCCTGCTGGTCGTCCTGGGACGACGACTTTTTCGACGACGCGCGGAACGACGGGTCGCGCTCGACATCCTCCTCAAAGCTCTCGCTCAACTGCAGTGGGTGGTGTGCGTGCTGCGGGTCGCTGCACTCTTCATTTTCGCAGTTCTCGTACGTGCAGAGCAGCTCGGTGTCGTTGATGCTGGCAGTGCTGCGGCGGCGCGCCATCGACATGCGCGCGTGCGTGGAGCAGCGCTGGAGCTGGGCGAAGTGCGCTTCCGATCCGGTGCTCGCACGCAGGTTGCTGCTGTTGTTGGAGCCGGTCGAGCTGGTCGCGAGCGGCGCGGCGGGGACCGCGAACGCGAGCTGGTCAATCGACGGGCTGGGCGCCGATCGGCGCAGGAGCAGCGGCATGCTGGGTGGATATATCGACGACCTGTCTGGGAAGGAAGGCGATGAAGCGCGAGTGTGTGTGGGCTTGGCGGGTATGACGAGCGCGCGAGCAGCTAAGCTGAGGCGGACACGCGGGCTTGTCCTGTTAATGGAATGGCGCTTGCTATCTGGGAATATGGAACCGCAAGTGGCCTCGTGAAAGTTTGGCGTCCAAATTTCGAATGCTTGAGGTTTGTGTGTGTTGGTGCTGGCCTGTGTGCTGTTGTAATGCTGAGCTTGAAGGAAGGCGACGACAGAGTCAGAAAGCGACGGCTCTTGCACTGGTCTGCCTGTCTGTGGACTTGAATCGCTCGCTCGCTCGCACTGGTCGTGGTGTCGCCAGATGGCAATTTCGATACTGAAGGCGAGTGCAAACGGAGCGAAAAGAGTCGGTCGCGCAAGAACAGACAAAAATGCCCGTCCACCCTACCCCTATTGCCTGCTTTGATGGACGGACCAAATGCATTTGAACAGGATTGTGGATTGTGGATTGTGGATTGTGGATTGCATTGGGGTTTGTCAACTGTGATATGTTTCTTTTTTTATATCTTGAACGGGTGGTGGGAGGCCAACGGTCTAGTGCTCTGGTTTCAGAATTGTGTGGCAGCTGCCATCAATTGTGGAATACTGGAGTTCATGGGAGCCAATAACGGCCAGCAGAGGACTGGCGAAGAGCCCATTCATGATTGTTCTTAAACATACAGCGTAAGCTGAACACGTCAACACACTTGCCGCCCCGCCTGGATCTCTTGTGTGATGTACACTTTTGATGGGCCTCGCTCGCAGCATAAACTTCTTTGTCAGCCTTTTGCAAATGGCAATCCCACGACAGATTGACGTTGCTTCTGTTCATAAAACCAGTTTTCTATGCGCGAAAAGAGGTCTTGGTTTGTCTGGGGGATTGTCAACAACAATCTTGTTGATGCCAAGTTCAATAGTGAGTATGCATATGCAAATTATCTAAACCAAGGAGGGGAGGGATGGGTGCAAGGGATAGGGCTTTCCGCTTCACTTGATTTCATTTGACTTGATGTCTGTATGTGAGTGAGCTGATGCATTTTGATCCGCTTTTTTCAGACCCTCAAAACGCATGCGATCATTGCTCGTGGCAACGACTGAACCATGGCGTGGTGGCACAATCGTTTACCGCGAAATAGAACCAAAGGCAGCAAGTTCCATTCTTGGCGTTCATATGGGGTATCAATGTGCTTTTCTGAGATCTTTGAGTGCATTTAGAGTTCAGAAAATCGTATCCTTTTCATAACCCCCAAGCATCCATTTCCAAGCCCGCGTGACGCGTGCGAGTGGCCCCAGCTGTCCCGAACCAGCTGTCCCGAAACGTACAGTATTTCTGTTCTGTCCACATTGCGTCCTTCTATTCAGGAGCTCAACAGTACACTATACCTCTCAACCGTCAATTCATTTCTAATCTCCAATTCATTCGAGAAATCAGGTTTTGAATTGCCGTATTTGGCGCGTGCCACAAAATGAATTGCACTCAGCGATCTTTCTTCTTGAAGTTTCATCTTGGGGGGCTTGAGAAAAAGCAGACCGAAGCACCGAAGCGTCCATCCATCCACTCGTGCATTTGCGTATCGCACACCAAGGTCGACGAGAAGAAGGAGAATGCGCGCCCCTCGAGTGCTCACGTGGGCCGCGGCTGCGCTTGCGGCGGTCGCTGTGGTCGCCCAGGAGCCAAGCGCGTCGGCAGTCGACAGCCATGGCGTCAAGGTGCCAGCGAGCTACGCGCAGAAGAAATCCGCGTCGGAGAACTGCGACCCGAGCAAGTGGAAGCTCCCGGTGAACGCCAAGTACGATACCAAGGGAAAGATTGACCCGCACAAGCTCAACGTGCACCTCATTGCGCACTCGCACGACGACCCGTACGTACGCAGCTTCTTCTTTTTCTTTCTCTTGACACGCATGGAAAGTGACCCTTCGCAGTGATGATGACGTTGTATGGTTTTTACTAAATGGGCTATATGTGTGTTGTACCAATGTGCGTATCTGTAGCGGATGGCTGGTCGGCATTGACCAGTACTACATGGAGCGAGTGGAGTACATTCTGGACACGGTGGTGAAGGAGCTCTTGGAGAACCCGGACCGCCAGTTCATGTTTGTGGAGCAGGTACGATCTTGTTGCATGCGTTGCGCTGATTTGGTGACACGCGTAACATTGACAAACTGTGTATTTGTCACTGTAGTCATTCTTCCAGCGCTGGTGGCACCAGCAGAGCTCGGAGACCAAGGTGGTCGTAAAGCAGCTTGTGAAGGAAGGTCGTCTGGACTTGAGCGTGAATGGTGGCTGGTGCATGCACGACGAGGCCACGCCGCACTACACTGCGATGGTCGACCAAACCGCGTACGGCCACCGTTTGCTCAAGGAAGAGTTCAATGTCACGCCTCGCATCGGCTGGCAAATCGATCCTTTCGGCCACTCGTCCACGCAAGGCTCGCTGCTTTCCGCGGGTGTGGGCTTCGACGCGCTCTACTTTGCGCGCATTGACTACCAAGACTACGACCTCCGCAAGTCGAAGAAGGACCTCGAGTTCATCTGGCGTCCAAGCAAGTCGCGTGGCAAAAACTCGCAAGTGTTCACAGGCGAGATCATCGATCACTACGGTCCACCGCGCGAGTTCAACTACGGGTACCGCGACTGTCAGATCCAGGACGACCCGGAGCTGCACGACTTCAACGTCTGCTCGACAGTCGACGACTTTGTGAAAATGTCTCTTGATCGCGGCGCGAGCACGAAAGGCAACCACATTTTCATCCCCATGGGCGACGACTTCCAGTTTGACAATGCGCGCATGTGGTACAAGAACATGGACAAGTTGGTGCACTATGTGAACCAAGACAACCGGATTAACGTGCTGTACTCGAACCTGTCGCACTACACGGACATGAAGCTAGCTGAAGATCTCACCTGGAGCGTCAAGACTGACGATTTCTTCCCGTACTCGTCGGGTAAGCACCAGTACTGGTCGGGCTTCTTCACGAGTCGCCCAGGGCTGAAGAGATTCGCGCGAGTGTCCAACACGCTTCTCCAGCAAGTGCGCCAGCTGGATGCGCTCTACCAGAGCCACCACTCGGCGCAGCTCGACAAGCTCCAGCGAGCCGTCGGCTTGGTGCAGCACCACGACGGTCTCTCGGGAACCGAGAAGCAGAGCGTTGCGGACGACTACTCGCTTCGTCTGAACGACGGCATCCTCGAAGCTGAAAAAGAGTTCAACGAAGTGTTTTTCGTGATCGGCGAGAAGGAAAAATACGAGTTTTGCCTGCTCGCAAACACTAGCACGTGCGACGTGTCCACTTCAAACGAGGTAAGCAACAGGCAGTGACAACTGGGCTCACTTGCTGACAGTGCAAAGTGGAATGCTAACGTATGAACTTGCTTATTGATTTTGTAGAAATTCGAGGTGCTGGTGCACAATGCGCTGGCGCGCAAGAGCGTGCAGACCATCTCGGTCCCAATCAAGTACAAGAACGTGGACATTCAAGTCATCTCTGGCATTGCGAAAGTGCGTCAGCACGAAGTATTCGCTGCGGTCCCAGTGGACCCGGAGCAGAAAGCGGCCCAGTTCTCGCTTGTGTTCAGCACGGAGTTGGATCCGTTGAGCGAAGCCCGCTTCTTGATTTCGAAAAAGGTGCACAGTGATGGTGCTGTCAAATCACCAACTTCGTCAGCGCTGAGCGACAAAACGCAAGCTACGGTTACGCTCGAGAACGACTTGGTGCGCGTCAAGATCGCGAAAGACACGGGCTCGATCATCTCGATCACGAACAAGAAGAAGAACATCGAGCTCCCCCTCAACTCCAACGTCTTGTACTACCAGGCGTTCCAGGCTGACAACGAACAGCGCTCGGGGGCGTACATTTTCCGACCAGACTCGAAGATTGTGTACCCTGCTGGGAAGGGGGCTGAAGAAGTCCGTCTTCTCGATCTCCAAGTAAACGCTGCGTCTGACAGTGCGTCTCGTGTCGCATTCCAAATCGGCAGGTGGGTGACTTTGGAGTACCGCGTGAACGACGGCGACGAGTTTGTGGAAATTGAGTGGACCGTTGGTTCGATCCCGATTGACGACAAGAAGGGGAAAGAAGTGATCATTCGCTTCGACTCCCAGAACAGCATCAAGTCTGCAAAGACGCTATACACGGACTCGAATGGGCTTGAGTTTATCACGCGAGTGCGCAACCACAGAGACACGTGGAACTTGACGCTCCACGACGACCAGGAGTTCGTCGCGGCGAACTACTTCCCCATCACCACTGGCGCGTACATCAAGGACGCCAAGTACCAGCTGAACGTTGTCACGGACCGCGCGCAGGGGACTGCGAGTCTCGCAGACGGTCAGATCGAGGTGATGGTGCACCGCCGTCTGCTCGCGGACGACGGCAAGGGCGTGGGGGAGCACCTGAACGAGACCGAGTCGTTCTTCGACAAGGCGATGCAGAAGGAGAAGGTTCGTGGCTTGATCGTGCGCGGCAACTTCTTCATCAACGTCGACAGCGCCACGGAGGGGATTCGCAGCATCCGAGCCAAGATGGAGAAGCAGTTCTTCGCCCCTCTTGTCGCGTTCCGGAAGCCCGTGCCGTCGTCGGACGCCGAGGTCGAAGGGAAGGTGCCGTGGCTGACGGTCAGCGAGTTCCCAGAGAACGTGGGCCTGACCACCCTCCAGGAGCTCACCAAAGACTGCGTCTTGGCTCGCCTCTCGCACCTGTACTCGGTTGAGGAGCACGCAAGTCTCTCAAAGTCTGTGAAAGTGGACTTTTCAAAGCTGCTGACGGTCAAGAACACTACGATCAGCGAGGTCACCGAGCTCTTGCTGACCGGTGTGGCGCCACTGAGCAGCCAGGAGCGCAAGCCGTACGCGATGAAGTGGAAGACCACTGAGTTTGAAGGAGGTTCTGAGATGGATGATCCCAAGCCTGCGATTCCTGTGAAGGGCACGGAAGTGGAGCTTCAAGCCATGGAGGTGCGCAGCTTCCGCGTGTGCTTTGCGAAATCTGTTGAGAAGCCAGTCGCTGCTGCTGCTGAGCCCACGTCTGCTGATGAGACCGTTGCTGAATACGAGGACCTGAACGACTACTTGCGCAGCGTCAAGGAGGAAGCGTTCGTGAGGCTGGCGAAGACCGAGTCCGACCTCGCGGAGCTGGAAGAGATCATGGCCCTGCAGTAAAACAAACAAACAACAATATGTGAAAGCGGAGAGGATGCCGCCGTCCCTCCCATGTGCGAATCCCCAGTGAATAAAAAGAAGAAGAAGAAGAGGACCGTCAGTCAGTCAGCCTGTGCGTGTTGCACCTGAACCAAATCTGAATACAGAAACAAAAAAGTCGTGTTTGCGCAAACGATTCGGTGGGTTGCGTCGCTGAGTACATGTACATGTTCATAGCGTGATTGTGTTGATTGCCTTGTGTCAGAGCATCTGGTCCAGCACAAGAAAATCGATGCCAGCGCTGCACGCCAGCGTCAGCGCGACCCCCAGCACCCGCAGCGCGATCGACCAGCGCACGTCTCGCAGGTGCTCTTTCACAGCACTCGCAAGCGACTCGGGGGCCTGAAGCGTGCCGTCTTCGTAGCAAAAGCCGACAAACGCCAGTCGATTCGCGCTCAGGAACCGCCACCAGGCGAGTCCGCACGCCCGGACCACCATTCTCGCGATAAACCGGTTCGCAGACCAGACCACCACGAGCAACCACCAGGAGGACACGGTCAGGTACAGCGCCTTCTCCACCGCGCACGCCTGGGATTCGAGCAACGCACGCACTTGGAGCTCGTTCGTGAGCGTCATCGCTTCAGCGGCCCGTGGAAAGCAGAGATCGAAGGATCCCGTGAAGATGGCGCTGGTATTCAATTGCTCCAGTGTTGTCACTGCTGATGGGAACCGTTGCAGTGGCTGGGCATTGACCGTATCGAGGTTCACACAGGAATCCGACATGCTGACTTCGCTGACTTCAGATGTCGTCTCCTCGGCTTGCTCTGAAGCGCAGTCGTCGAACATCCGAGTCAACAACGTCAGCGTCTGCTGCTGAATCTGCAGTCGCTCCAGCGTCACTGCATCCAAAGCAAGCAAACACAAAGGCGAACTTGTATCAGCCACTGTTCAACACGATCGCCTCAAGAACAAGCAGGTCCAACTCCAAAAAACGCACCTGTTTGGTTCGTCCACGCGCGCTCAGAGGCGTTCGCTATGCCCCAGGACTCGCTCTGCGAGAGATTTGCGACAAATTGAGCCTGCGCGTCGATCTCTACCAGCGGGTTCGCAGCGGAGCCTCGGATCGGAAGCACTGTGCTGAGAAGAGACTGCACCAGCGTCCCTTCTTCTTCTTGCTGTTGCGTTGACTCAGGTCCACAGACCCGCAGGAACTCCCACTTCCAGAGCACCAGAGCGCCAGTGCCAGCAATCCCCATGCAGACCCACACAGCGTACTCCAGGAAGACCTGCAGCAGGAAATCCGCCTGCGTCACGAGGAAGTAGCCCACGCTCGCGAAATCGTGCTTGCACTTGAGGATCATCCACGCGTCAGTCTGCAAACAGGCGACAAGCAACATGCATCCAGGCAAGTGTGTTAGCTCTAAGGTCCATTCACACATTGTTCACCAATTTGCGGTTGATCACATACCAGGTTCTGAATGGTCGAGATGCCGCGGATGTCGATGCTCGCCATGTCCGAGTAGGAGTCGGTCCAGAGCTCGACCACGACCTCGAGGATCTTCAGACACGCGTAGCCCCAGTCGGCGGAAAGCAGTAGATGGCGCATGAACCTGCACAGGTCGACGCCCGCAGATACTAGTTCGCGGACCCGGACGCCTGTCGGTCCACTGCCCAGAGTCTGCTGGTCCTGACGGTGTTGTGAGTCGCTGGTGTTGTTGTTGCTATTATCACTGTTTAGCTCTCCCTGAAGCTCGCTGCGGCGTTGCAAAAGGTAAAACTGGCGCTGGGCAAACGCGTCGCCACTCGAGAAATCGTCCATCTCGAGCGTGCGAGAGTGGCTTCGCGTCTTCACACCGTTCTGTTTTCCCATCTGAAAAGCGTCGGTGAGGCTCTGGATCCGTTCGTCCACTGCGTCCAACGCTTGCGCGTGGGACGCGAGAACGCGTTGGGTCGCTGCGCTCCACTGGCGACTGAGATCGTTCATGCTGGCGATCACTTCCAGTTCTGCGAACAAGAGCGCGGTACGAGTCGTCTTTGAAGTGCTGCTCGCGTGGCTCCATGTCGCGTTCATCAACCGCTGCAACTCGGTCTGCAAGCCCGCCGTCTGGTTCTGCAGGCTTTGCACTTGGTTTTCAAGAAAGTTCCATTCTGCGGCGGTCGTGTTGATGATCTTGTC
Organism: Globisporangium emineosum; assembly: GCA_023334195.1. Classification (NCBI taxonomy): domain Eukaryota; phylum Oomycota; class Peronosporomycetes; order Pythiales; family Pythiaceae; genus Globisporangium; species Globisporangium emineosum. Next base: position 15,322 of record JAASGK010000361.1, read on the forward strand.
GAGGATCGCTGGCTCAGAGGGGAAAATGGGTCTCAGGCGCTTCAGCAGTGTGTCTCTCAGCGTTCGCAGCGCCTCCGTGGCTCTCAGATCAGGAAGAACATCTGCCGCCGTGAGCGAAGGGCTCTCGCCGTCCAGATTCAGAGGTTGGCCGCCATTGCTCCCCGAGTTGTCATCGTCTAAGTTTGTCGGAGCTTGGATTGCCTTAAGCTTTTGTATTGCGCGTTGAGCACTGGCGTCCAGCGATTCCCGCGTCGAGTTGAAGATCGCATCCACAATGTTCGCAATCTTGGACGTTGGGTCGATCTGGTCGCCACCTCCACCACCAATGCTCGCGAGCTGCTGTTTCAGCGCACCAGAGGCTCCATCGGTCGCTTGAGAGAGCAGAGCAAGCCGAATTTGGTCGAGAACTTCGCGTGAGAGACGGGCTTGCGCTGTGGCGTTACTGGTTTCCTTCACGAACGCAGTCGAGAAGCACTGGGTCGTTGCGAGACCCGTCGGTGTTGATGAGCTGGTAGTGTTGCTGTCTGTGGCGTTAGTGTGGTTGGCGTTGAGCGCACCGAGAAAATTGGCCGAGCATGCCGCAACACCGTCTTCAAACTGGTCGAGAGCCCTGGCGTTGGCTTGAGCGATCCCGTCGAGCTTGTGTCGCTTCGCCATGAGTGCTGTCCTCATGTCGAGTATGTGACCGAGAGACGTCTCGATCACACAGCCTGACGCGTTGCGCAGTGTCAGACTCGCGCTCTCGTACACGTTCTGACCATTCGCGATCGCTTCGGGCACTCGCAGAGATCGCAGCACCACGTTGGTGAGTTGCGTGGACGCGTAGAGCCCGCTGGCATACGTGCAGCTTACGAACAAGAGCAGGAAGCAGAGCTGCGGGTAGCTGTAGAGCCACGAGACCAGCGACGACCGCAGGCACCACCACTTGCTTCGTGTTCGTGTAGCTCTTCGTTGTGGCACTGGCGATGGCGGGAGCGCGGCAAAGTCGGATGTTGTTTTCACAGACGCCGTCAGGTCTTGAGAGTTGCGGCGCCAAGTGGACGGCAGGCGCAGGTCACCGCGGATCGACGACGCTGTCTGCAGCGAGCAGTGCGGCGCGGCCTTGGCGCTTGCGTTCATGGTTTTAGAGAGTGAGGGGATCGTACGCATGGAGCATTGACACATTTGTGCCGCGCTCACAATCGACGTGGACTCGTTGCAAAGAGACTCGAATGATAGGCAGCGAATGCGAGATTGAAAGAGAATATGACGATGGTGTGTATTACGAATTTGCTATGCTTTATGACTACAAAGGGCTACCGACATGCAATAGACAGACGCAGCATTGATTTGGAGGAGTACTCATACAAAAATGGATTAACTAGGTTGTCGTATCATAAAGCCCGAGAGCTTTCAAACGACGCGCATGTCAGAGTATAATCACAGTGCCCTCACGTTTCAACCACACACACATGAACATGTACATACACACACGTACGCTAACCATACAAGATGATGATGGGAGCGCTCAGACATCCAAGGAAAAAATTGGCCTCAAGCAGCTAACTCAGCCGGCGAGCCGAGAGCTATCAGCAAAACACTGCGAATGTTTAAGGGAAAAGTTCATCATCACCGCGCTCCCGATGCAAACAAATAGACGACGGCTGCTGCTGCTGGCAGTGCTGGTACTGCTGCTGCTGGTCATGCCACTGCTGCTGTCGGTGCTGGGGTCGTGACGGAAGCGCTGCTGGTGGCGCTGGAGCTGGAGAAAAGCGATCTGACCATCTTCCTGCACCATTTCTCCTGCGTGAAACCGCTAGGCGTCTGCTCCAGTCAAAAAGAGCCAAGCCAAACAAACTGGTGAGCGGTTTCTAAATGGGTCGGGTCGTCCGTTTGTAACCAAAAAACCCATGGGTTTTCACATTCCAGAAACAGATCGAAGCCGTTTGGCTACCAATAGACGGGTGGGTGGGTTTCCGACTGGAAACGGGTCGAAACGACTGGACGGCAGACAGCGGTTGATGGCTTTCGAGCATGAATGGGCGGCGGGCGGCTCCATGGCGAACGGTGTGGCCGCGATGGGAAGGGTTGGCGCCGCCGCCGCCGCCACCGCTTGCGCCACCAAGACGCTCAGAACACGATTTAGAATTGCAGAGTCAAGCGGATCCCTCCGGGGATGGCTTGGGGAAATTCCCCGGACACCAGGGCAGAAAGTGCCAACGTCGAAGCGTAGATCCCCTTGCGATGAAGCTGCGAAGAGGGCCGGTCGCGTGTGTGCAAACGCGGGCGCCGGTCGGAGCGTTATAGTAGACTTGCGAAGACTGATCGTCATACTAAAAGTTATGCAATTGGCTCAGCGGCGCATTACAGACGTCGTGCTGTAGCCGCTTCGAGCTAACCCGACGGGGATTACTCATGTTGTGTTCTCCACGACACCCAGACCGACAAGGAAGTTTGATCATGACCCTGAAGAGAGAGAGCAGAGGCGAGTGTGGCGAGCGCAACGCGATCCCCATCGATTCCCCATGGTGTCGGATCCATTCGCTCGCTTTTTGCTTGTTCTCTCTCACTGTGTTTTTCAACACAATGCATTTGTGTATGAGTATGTGCGTGAGTCGAATAGCTAGCAAGTGTGTGGGAGCGCGGTGATGATGAACTTTTCCCTTAAACATTCGCAGTGTTTTGCTGATAGCCTCGGCTCGCCGGCTGAGTTAGCTGCTTGAGGCCAATTTTTTCCTTGGATGTCTGAGTGCTACCCACACCACACTATTTGAATAGTTGAGAAGCAGATAGTGCAGGCTATGAGTATGTGCGCGTTTGCGATGTGGGTATCCAGTGTCTTATCGAATCAATAGACCGACTTTTCCACAACAACTCTATCGTTGGTTTGTCTTTAAATGATTTGCGCGTGCGCGCCGTGGATGCATGTTGGATCGTCAATGCAGGATGATCTTCTTCTCTCACGCAATTCAACAGTCGTATCTTTTGAGAACGCTCATTTGGATTTGCATGTCCAGCGTGAGCATGTGTCGGTCCTAGCACAAGTGCTGCGGCGATGAAGCAAAGGAACCCATGAGCTTCTTGCATCCATCTCAACAATCGCTTACACGAGTGCGTTCATTTGCAGATGCACATGGCTGTCCTGTTTGGATGGACAGACGTTTCCCCACAAACCCGACACCAGTTCCGAGAGTCCAATGCATCCAACAGCAACACGCAACACGCAACACGGAACTCCCGACTGCCGCACACGCACACCGGGCGTGTTCCACTCTGGACGTTTGCTACCACCGGTTCGATCATCTTGTTTATTGAGAACCTTGCGCTTGCGTGAATGCGTCCATTGCCACACACAGGTCCACGGGTCAGTCCTGAGCGCATCCAAATCGCAATAGAAAGCTACTCACAGCTGCATGAATCTGCCCATTCGGCACATGCTTGTGGCCTGGACGCACACTGCGACAAAACGCTGCACAGCAAATGAGCAAATGAACTTCTCTTACCACCGCCGCTGATCTTCCTCGATGATGAATGAACAGCACGTGTCCGTCCTGGACGCATGGCCCCCTCATCAGTAATAACGGCGCTGGTCCGCTTGCTTTAACCGAATGGACGCGCTTCCACAACTGAACTCATGTCCGTCTCCTCTTGAAGAAGGCTTCCCGTGTGAGTGCCACCGCGTGGCCATTTACCCAACATCCCCGGGATGGCTCACTGCTACTGCTGGCCCCATCCGCCGTCGCCCAAATGTCGTAAGCCGTCAGGGCGCCACCGCCGCTGTTTGCGCACGCGGAATGGGGCGTGCGCTTTGTATTGTGCCCCATGCTGTTTTCGCACCATGACCCTATTTTACCCGGTTTTGTCACAAACTCCCCCTCTTTTTATTCCCTGCTTGGTGCTTGGGCACGACGACAGCACGGTCGCATACAAACTTCAAGTCGAAAGTGACGGCTCGCGCGCTAGGGTTGCGGTGAAACCTGCGTCTGAATGCCCCCCTGCAATGACGTAAACAGCATACAAACCCTTGTGAATCTGGGTGAGCCACCCATAGTGAACCCCATACAAAAAGAAAATCAGGGATCTTTTCATCATCTCCAAGCACCAGCCACAGCCTCTGCAAACAGATCGCGCTCGCTTGCTTGCCCCATGTACGTGCTGTTTGCGCTCGCCCATACATTTACATAGCAGCAGCACACACACCTGTGTACTGCTATGCACTCAATAACGCTAACGTTATTGAACGCGTATCTCCCATGCCCCTGCGTGTCCCCATATAAACAAACCTTCATGTCTCCAGCAGCAACAGCTCCCAATTTTGTTTCGGCAAGTTTAGTATCAAGCGGTTGCTCTCGTCATCCCTCCCCGTCAAAGTCGCTGATCTCTTTTGAGAGGGATCGGAGCCTGGTGATGACGTTGAGGTCAATGTTCCCCCTCCTCCTTTTAAAAGGCGGCGGGCGGCGGCATGCGCACTCGTGCAGCTTCCGCTCATTCCGGAATTTGAGCTCCAGCCCCCAGTTCCCCCTCTCGTCCCCCTCCCCTTCCTCCTTCTCTCTCCTCAAGATGGCGCAGCCTCTCTCGGACGTCGGCCTCTACGGCCTCGCGGTCATGGGCCAGAACTTTGCGCTCAACATGGCGTCGCACGGCTTCCGCGTCTCGGTGTGCAACCGCTCGCCAGACAAGGTGGACGCGACCGTCCAGCGCGCCAAGAACGAGGGCGACCTGCCGCTCGTCGGCCACAAGGACGTGGGCGACTTTGTGCGCTCGCTCTCCACCCCGCGCAAGGTGATCATCCTCGTGGTGGCCGGCAAGCCAGTCGATCTCACCATCGCCGCGCTCGCGGAGCACATGGAGGCCGGCGACATCATCGTCGACGGTGGTAACGAGTGGTTCCCGAACTCGGTGCGTCGCGCCGAAGAGCTCAAGAGCAAGGGCATCCAGTTCGTCGGCATGGGCATCTCTGGCGGTGAGGAAGGCGCTCGCACGGGCCCTTCACTCATGCCTGGTGGCCCAAAGGAGGCCTTCGACGCGCTCGAGCCGATCCTCGTCAAGTGCGCCGCCCAGGTGGACGACGGTGCCTGCACCACGTACTTGGGCCCAATTGGCTCGGGCAACTACGTCAAGATGGTGCACAACGGCATTGAGTACGGTGACATGCAGCTCATCGCCGAGGCCTACGACATCTTGAAGATCGCCGGCGGCTTGACCAACGCCGAGCTCGCCCAGGTGTTCGACGAGTGGAACAAGGGTGACTTGGAGTCATTCTTGATCGAGATCACGGCCGCCATCTTCGCCAAGAAGGACGACATGGAAGCCGACGGCTACTTGCTGGACAAGATCCTCGACCAGACCGGCATGAAGGGCACTGGTCGCTGGACCGTGCAAGAAGCCGCCGAGCGTTCGATCGCCGCGCCGACCATCACGGCCTCGCTCGACGCCCGTTACCTTTCGGCCCGTAAGGAAGAGCGTGTGTACGCCTCGAAGGTGCTCAACGGCCCATCAGAGATCCCAGCTGTGGACAAGCAGCAGTTGATTGACGACGTGCGCCAGGCGCTGTACGCGTCCAAGATCTGCTCGTACGCGCAGGGTCTCAACCTGATCCGCGAAGCCGGCGTGCAGATGGGCTGGAACGTTGACTTGGGCGAGTGCGCTCGCATCTGGAAGGGCGGTTGCATCATCCGCGCCGCGTTCTTGGACCGCATCAAAGCCGCGTACTCGAAGGACGCCGACCTTATCAGTCTGTTGGTCGACCCTGACTTCGCGCAGGAGCTCAACGCCCGCCAGTACTCGTGGCGCCGCGTGATCTCGCTGGCGGTCGCGAGCGGCATCCCAACGCCAAGTTTCTCGGCGTCGCTCAACTACTTTGACTCGTTCCGCCGCGAGAAGCTCCCAGCGAACCTGACCCAGGCGCAGCGCGACTTCTTCGGTGGCCACACCTACGAGCGCACGGACCGCGCCGGCCGCTTCCACTGCGAGTGGACGGACGCCCACCACAACATCGGCAACGTCTCGGAGCGCATTCTCGGCAACTTGTAATTGAATTGAAGCCCCACCCACCCTTTGCATTCTTCTGGTGCTGTTGAGGATTTGTCGTTGTTGTTTCGTTTTTCATAAGCATTGTGTTTGCATTGTCAACAATGTAGCCATTTGCTTTGAGCAGCTCACTTGCCTTGTTTGCGCTGCAATTGCGTGCAAGCGCGATGATGTGTTGTTGTTGTTGCATTTACATTAAGATTGGATGGTTGGCTGTGTGTGCACTACTCTAATTACATCTTGGATAGCGTCGGCAGCTGCGCGATGAGTTGGCTCTCGCGGCCAAAGCTGTGCACGTTGTCGTGCTTGGTGCCGAGCGGCAGCTTGCGGAACTTGGCGATGCGCAGCGCGAGCAGTTCCAGCTCGTTCTCCTGCTCGTATTGCGGCAGCAAGCGGATCTGCAAAACAACATGAACAACAACAAGCAATTGTTAGGCAAGTGTGCCAACACCACCGCAAAGCAAGGCAGCAAACAACAGGAGTGTTAGCAAACGCACCAGGACTGGCCCCATCTTGTTCGGGCGGCGCGGGTTTGTCTCGGAGAAGCGCTCGAGCACGCGCCAGTTCTCGAGTGTCGTGATCGCGTTCTGCAGCGTCTCGAGCGAGCACGACTCATAGAATCCGATGAGCTTTTCATGGTACATCTGCGCAAGCACACACACAACAACAAGAGGTAAACAATTGAGCCACACATTTACATACATCCACATGCAGAGCAAACACAACACCAAGAGTACAACAATACGTACCGTCTCTGCGAGCCACTGGATGCGCTTGAGCAGGTCTTCCGGTGCGATCGCCACACTCGGACGCAGCGCAAAGAGTGACGTGATGGCCACCCAGTAGCTGTCGATGAACGGCCAGATGAGGTTGCACAGCAGCGCAAAGAGCGGCTGGCTGCCACCACCATTTGTGGTTACAGCCACCTTGGCGTTCGCGCGTACTTCCATCACCTGTCGGTCGAGCAGCAGCTGGAACGACTGTTCCAGTTGTGCGCGGTCCTTGCTGTTGTCTTTGCGCACAAACTCCATGCGCAGCATGTCGTGCAGGAAGAGTGCGCCGTCCATCATTTCGCCGAGCTCCACGCCGCCGCTAGACCCGCGAGAAGCCTCGGGATCAACGCCCTCGAGGGGCGATTTGTCTGTGAACGCGTCGAGTGCGTGGTAGGCGCACGCGAGCACGCCTTCGCGGTTGAACCAGTGCATGATCTTGTTGCGGTAGTACCCAAGCCCAATCATGTTGGGGTATTGCTCGCGCTACATAACAGTAAATCAAACAGGACAATGTCAGCTTCAACATGACCACACAAGTATTCACCACCCACGCAATTAAGCACAAGTGCTCACAGTTGCGATCGCTGGCTCGATAAAATCTTTGCGGCGGGTGAGCACGAGCTCCTGCATGAGGTCGAGCGCGCGCTTGACGCAGTCGGCTGGTAATCGTCCCTGGGTGCCCATTACGCGGCCGCCGCGCTTGAGGATCTCTTCGCGCAGCCAGTCGCTCTGGCGCACAAGGTCTTTACGCGAGATGCCGTGGCGATACATGAGCAACACCGTCGCGATCAGGTTCGACATCGTGCACGTCGCGCTCGCGATCATCGCGTCCGTGATTTCGTACGCGAGGTCCTGCACCAACGCCGCAGACGACACGATCGAGTCATCGGGGGCACCGTCCGCCTGCAGACGCGTCGCCACGAACTCCCGCATGTCTATCGGCTGGCCGAACTGCACCGCGATCGACCCGAACTTCTTGCGCACCACATTTGCAGATTTGAGCAGCGCGCCAGCAGACTGTTATGGGGAGATGACCAAGACAAGTGGGTCAGTTGGTTCCCTAATGAGCAAGTAAAAACAAGCGCATAATGTCAGCACACCTCTTTGATTTTACCCTCGCCGAGCAGCTCGTTCTGATGCAGGAGCACTTCGAGAGGCTTCTCGTAATCGATCGTCACCGGCACAATTTGAATCTACAACAAACAAACAAGCAAACAAGAATTGTGAGTCACAACACAACAAACAAACAAGCACACTCCACAAAACAGATTGTGCGCACATTTTCCACCCGGCCGCTGAGGAAGCAGTCCGTGACCGTGTTGAGGATACCAAACTTTGGATGGAGCTGCTTCCCGCTGCGGCTGCGCGAGCCCTCGATGAAGAACTCGACCGTGTGGCCCATGCTCACGAGGTACTGCGTGTACTCGCGGAAGATCGCCGTGTAGAGCGCGTCGTCGTTGAACGATCTCCGGATGAAGTACGCGCCGGACTCGCGCAGGATCTTGGTCGCAAAGCCCATGTTCAGGAAATCTTCGCCCGCCGCGATGTACGGCACGGGAATGTTGTACGCGAAGAAGAGGTAGCTCATGAGCAGGAAGTCAATGTACGACCGGTGCGTGGGCACGAGCACGACCGAGCCCTTGATCTCGCTCTTGCTCAGGATCTCGCGGATCTGCACGAGTCCGGTCTCGTCCACGTGGATCTGGTCGTACATGTTGCGCAGCACCTTGCGCAGCAGCCAGCCAAACTTGCGCACCGACTTGTAGTCGATCCGCGTGACCATTTTCTCCAGGATCTTGAGCGCTTCGTCCTCCACGTCGTCGATCGCCAAGCCCTTTTCCTCAGCCTTGGCCATAATCGCGGTGCGCACGGCCTCAGACTCGAGCACGCTATTGCGCACGCCGCCGACCGACTCGACGTGGCGTCGCGGCACGTGGCTCGCTTCATGGTTCATGCCTTCGCGCCAGCCCGTGAGCCCCATGACCCGTCCGAGAAGCCCCGACTTGGTGTACCCGGGTTTGCGGCTCGAGGTGTACGCCCACGAGACGTCCGAGAGCAGACCGGGGAACGATATCGCGTGGTGGTCTGGGTCCCACTCGAGAATGCGGCCCGTGCTCAGCGCCAGCTCCGTGTGCTCGACCTCCTGGTTGTCCACGCCGATGACCGATTCCTTGAGCACATACTTCTTGAGCCCGACGCAGAAGTTGAAAATGTAGCGCTCCCAGACGACCTCCCCGGCGTTGACCCACCAGTCGGGCGTCTGGAGCTTCTCGAGCTGGTCCATCGAGTCGGTCGAGAAGATCCATTCGTTCTCTGTAAACGGCTTGAAGAGCTCCACGAGACTACGTGCACGCCACGTGAGCGTCCAGAGCCGCGCGGCCTGCTTCATGTGGTGCGGGTCGCCCAGTTTGTTCGCCACTGTCGAGTACACGGACGACGGAAGCGCGTACGAGAAGAACCATTTGGTCTGGAAGAGCTGGTGCGACTGGATCATCGCGAACTGCGGCGGGAAGAGCCCACGCGCGGCCGGGTTTTTCTTGTAGTAGTCGATCGCCACGCCCCAGGGCACGCGCCAGCGGAGCGGGTTCTGGCGTGGGTCCGACGTACCGCAATGCACGATCAGCGGCTTCTTCTTAGGCTTTGCTTCGAGCATCTTGACGCACGACGAGAGCAGTAGGTTGTTCACCGCCATGTCCACCGGGACGACGTCGGCGATATTGCGCGGGTTGCCCGGCAGGATCGTGAGCACGCCCATGGACGCAGCCACGAAGATCGCGCCAACGCCCGCGATCTGGTCGACCCACCCGGGTACCGGTTCTTTCCACGACGCGCCGATGATCGTCGGTCGGTAGAGCACGAGCGGCAGCGTGTTGCCGGCGTGTTTGACCACCAAGTGCTCCGCCATGGACTTGGTGAGTGCATACGTGTTCGGATACGTGCCCATGAGGTTGACTGTGAGGCGTTCGAGCTCCGCCGGTGTCGCCTTGGAGACCGCGGCGATCGCCTCTTCGACGTCAAAGTCCAGTGGGTAGAGCTGCTCCTGGAGCTTCACGTTGCGCTGGTTGCTGTTCACGTACGCGGTGGACACGTGCACGTAGCAGCCCAGGCGCGCGCAACTCTGGGCGAAGCGCAGCGCGTTCATGGCGCCAAGGCAGTTCATCTCGACCGCCACTTCGAGCGGCTCGTTGAACTGGACGGTCGCGGCCGAGTGGATCATCACGTGCACGTTCTGCTGGATCAGGCGCGCGTCGTCGTCGCTCAGCCCAAAGCCCGGCAGCGTCACGTCACCAGCCACAGCATGCAATTTGGACGTGATGAAATCGAGAAAGTCGTGCGGGCGTTCACTGCGCAGACGGTCAAAGATTGGGCTGCAGAGAGAGAGAGAGAGAGAGAAAACATGGGTCAGACAGGCAGTCACGGGCAATACACGGAATGACACATAGGTCCCAGTACTATTACCTGTCGATGATGTCCTTCTTCAAGCGCACCGCTGGCTCCACGCCCTTGCGCGGGCGAATGAGCACGTAGATCCGGCCAATGTATGGCGCACTGCGCAGGAGCTTCTCCACGACCGCCTACACACAGAATGCACAAAATGCGCAATGCAATGCACCGCCACAGTGAGTATCAACGCAATGGCACACACACGCACACACACACACATTGAATGCAGCGCACCTTGGCGAGGAAGCCCGTGGCGCCCGTGATAAAGAGCTGCTTCCCGGCGTAGATTTGTTCCATGGTGCGTGTGCGGCGCGGATTGGCGAGCGGTTCAAGTTGCAGTCTGTCTGTTGACGGTGACGAAACGGAAGGCGCTGCTGCGGATGGATCCTCAGCTGGCGCAAGAAGGGCGCGGGGGTGGGATGGAGAGAGGGCGGGGCGGGGCGCGAGTGAAGGGCGCGAATCCAAGCGCTCTCGCCGCGTCAATCACGAAGCGTTCTGTTGCTTTGAGTTGATACCTTGCCTTAGTGAAGGTCGGTCGTGTCGTGTTGTGTGAAATGGCGCCAGTCTGATGCGTCTGCGGAGCCCGTCGTGCCGTAGGTGATTGATTAAATACCTGTTTAATATTGATACACCCTCGTAAAAATATATTCATTTTATAACATAAGTAAATGAACTGCATACTTGCGATAAGTGCTATTTTAATGTAATTTGCTATTCTTCGAGGTTCAATGAACTCGTTCTGAAACGTTGAACCCAACGTGCAGTGCACGTGCGTTGACGAAAGCGCAAAAATCCGAAGTCATAAGGTCCACAAACTAGATGATCTCCAATGCGTCGTATCTGATACAACGATCAATGTCAAGGGGAAAAAGAGATCCTTTGAGAAGGATGAGTCTTCGCTTTCAAATTTGTTCACACTCTCACACTTGCCTTGGAAAAAATCTGCCTTGCAACCTCGGTCTCACGAGAAACCCCACGAGAAATCCAAGTCTGTATTGTATGGCATGGTTCGCGTCACGTCAGGACCCGGAGGCATGGCAAAGCACATGCGCAAGACTGTAGAGAATCAATTGACGGGTGCTATTGTAGTGCGAGAGAGAGCGAGATGGCGAAGGAGGGGGGAGCTCAGGAGTTGAGTTTCATTTCAGATAGAGCTGCATGTTGTCGTTCTTGACACTTGTTGAAATACCGATATAGAAGTCCGACGTATGAATCGGACTTGTATTTTCAACATTTTTATTCTTTATTTAAAGGGGCTCTGCGCTCAGTATACCATTTCGCAATTTTAATCCGGGAAATATACCAGTCCCAAAATATATGCGGTCAGTATACCATTTATGACATTATGCTCCAATTATATGCGAAAAATATACCATGAGGTAGTTTTCAAA